>JALIZH010023269.1:0-33401 GCA_030522465.1 Rhipicephalus appendiculatus | reverse complement strand
CTGTTTTCTGTACATTTAACTGCATATCCTAAGAGTGACACCAAGAACTTATGTTATCAATTGCTTGTTGGAGCAAATCTTCGTCGCTAGTAGAAGTTATTTCTTTAAAGATAATGTAGTCATCTGCGCACGGCCTTGCTGACACTGATGATGAAATATCCTCTGTTAAATCATTAATATAAATTAAATACAACAAGGGAGCTTCAGTACACTACCCTGCGGTACACCAGAGCTAACAGGAAGCACACGAGAATGGCAACCATTAATATCTACAAACCTTAATGAGATAACCTGGAAGACCAATTAGTTCAAGTTTATACAAAAGTTTTGAATGTGACACTTTATCGAAAGCCTATATTTCTATATATCACACTACAGCAAGACGTCGCGGATGTCAAACAGATATTACACAATGCCAACAATCCCGGGGTCTGTGCTCCACAAAAATTAAGCTGATTATTGACACCGCATGAATGAAACAAAGCGTGCTAGTGAGCATAATGATCGGCGTTGGCTTCTTTGGACTGTAAACATGTTTTTTCTGCGCATTTAAAAAGGAAACATTAGAAATGACAGTGATTTTACACACTGCCACATTCACTTCCGTCCTGCCACCATCATCCACCATGCATCCATGCCACCGCCACCCAGCTTCTTCAAACACCAAGCCATCCACCAAAACACGTTTGGCATCGCCAACCATCAGCCCGCATTTTCCATTGCCACCATCACAACCTCGCAACCACCACCACCATCTGCCAAAATTTTTAGCCATTCTGACCGCCACTGCTTCCACCACATCCACTGTTCTTTCCACCTTGTTCAGTATTGTTACCACCATATCCACCAGCATTTCCAGCATCATCAAACCCAAAATTTTCAACGAGTAACTTTCATGTCTCACAATGTAATGTGCACATGTCGAAACATTTAGTGATCCAAATTTCAATGCACTAACACATTCACAGCCAAAATATATGCGTCACACAACTGTGTAGTGATATTTCTTCCTGTAAGGCGCATTTTGTGAGGTTTATGGTCTGTACAATCAACGCTACTTCATGCCACCGCAGTGGTTGCCTTGAAACCAATACCTCAATGTATCACGAATGTATGCACCAAGATGACGCGTAATTTGTTTAATCCGTGACATGTGGCTAATTACTTAGCCAAAAGATTTTTCGACACATCTGTCAAAACATCCAATATACCGTGGTAATTATACGATCTCGGGCATTCCACAACACGTGCAACATGTCACTTGTCTTCTTCGTGTCGTGATATGAATGATGTGGATGTCGCGTCTTCAGTGTCATGAACTGTCATTAATTTTTCGCATACATGCATCTCTAGTCTCCCACTTTCCAGGTGACGCCTCTCGTCTCATACTACTTTATCATAAGATAGTGAATTATCCAGATTTTAAAGCTCGCTTCGTTACGACCCCATCTTATTGCTCAGCTCGTTTAGATCAACACCATGACGTACACGTCTTTAGCTGCCACACTAACACTTTCTCTCATTCCTTTCGCACGTACATCCAACGAATGGAACCACCATCTCCCTGACATCGTTTCCATTTCAGATTAGGACTTCTTTTTCCAGCCTACCGAATTTGTTGAGGATATATATATATATATATATATATATATATATATATATATATATATATATATATATTCGCAGGTGGCACTTCAAAGACTACCTCGTTTATTTACTCAACGTTTCGATGGCAGCCACACCTTTGTCGGGTTGACTAAATAAACGAAGTCTGCTTGAAGTGTGATCTGTTATATACATATATATATTCTACTTTGTTTCTTCGGTACTTCTTATCGTACCTACATTTGCATTCAGCTGTATTTGCCTAACATCGTATCTTCATTTGCAGCGTGCCTGTTGTTATTTTGATGTTTGATTTTGTTGGTTATTTTATGTAACCGGTCTCCTCTGTAAAGCTTTGTGTGATTCAGGGTAAAATAAACGAAATGAAATGAAAAATTATGTATTATACCGAGGTCATGAAAAGACCACTATTACACTACAAGGCGTGCAGTGCTCCACTTTCCTCTTTTAATGTTTCTAACATCTTTTACGTCACCCCTCGTTTCTTGTCCGGTTAACCTTCTTGCCTTTGCTCTTCTTTCTCGCTCTCTCTGTCATTTGTGTCATAATAAACATGACTTGCGTGTCTCTCCGTTCAAATCATGCGTAGTAACTTATGTTCATCGTACATTTGTGCCATGTCATGCAAATTCTGGTATATACCATGTTAACGAAGAACAACCAGTACACAGAGTAGTGTTCCGCGTTTAATTTATGTTACAGTGCGTTATTTGATGAGGAAATTCAGCTCAATCAAATGAATCGGCAGTGAGTTGCTGATCACCGGACATCTAAAAACGCATTCAGAAATGTAATAGCGAAAGTGTACTCACTCGGAAAAAATCGTCATTTGAGACCCGTATTCCTAAAGAATAGTAACTCCCAGCCTTTACTACTTCGTTGTAAGACACCATTTGATTTTTCTTATTTTTATCTGAATAATATGTACGAGCTTCGCCTTTCATGACAGCAACCTTAACGTACCATTCAGGGCTATAGTGTATTTCGATCCCTGCTTCATCACTGAAATAGAATTGATGGGCGATTGTTAGCAAGTCAGCATTGCTCACGACTGTTACTATTTAGGAAATAGGCTTGTTAGGTGCAAGCACAATTCTCTCAAATCAGCCTAAAGTAATTAATAACAAAAAGAAATCCACAAGAAATATCAGCAGAGATAAACATCCGCGTGCGGCAATCATTTAATGTGGCCTAAAATGTAGGTGCACAGAATTTTTATAGATGCAACACGCACGGCCTATAAGCGAGGCTGTTGTTCATTAGTCGCTTTGTCTTTGGTGAATTAGCCAAGGAGTACCTCTGTGTTTTCATTAGGAATAATCACATGAGTATAACTCAAGCTGCCGCATCAGAGAGTGCTGAATCATAAAACCGCATCTGACTGGGCCTGCATAAAGGTTAGTTATTATACTATTCAGTAATCATTTCTTGCCGTAACCGTGATTCAGCCCAAATGGAGGGCTGAGCAAAATATCACGTTTCCAAAATTTATGGACGCATTTTATTAATGTATACTCTATCAGCATTTTCTCTCTACTTCTCGTTCCCGATTTCTTACTGTGAAAAGGAAGACTACGAAGTGTTCGGTTATCCAAACGCTTCTCTCTGTGCTCTCTGAATTTTTTGGTGAAACCTTCGGATTTTCCTGGTGCCTCGGTTCCCCGTCTTGCGGCCATGGACGCGGAGCATTCCAGAGGACCTCCTGGCCAGCAGTCATCTCGGCCGACCACCGCGAGGAAGAGAGGAAGCTCAACCAGTGACACCGAGGACGCAGAGCTGCACTCAGCTTCGGGAGACGACTCATCCGACGACGATTTGACTCCGACATTTCAGCCTCGTCCACTCCTGCGAGTACGGCGACTATGTAGTCAAGGCATGGGCGTTGGCCGCACGTCATCATCTTACCTGCCGGAAGAGTCCTCAGGAAACTTGCGACTACTGAACAGGCAAGCACTATCCACTCTTTTCAAACGCCTGGTGCCTAATGAAATCAAGGACATCAGAGTAAATACGCGAAAAAATATACTCGCTATAGACGTATTCCACGTGAATGCGTTCGGACCACTCCAACAAGCCACTGAGCTAGGTGGCATCAAAGTGCGCCCCTTTATACCGATGGACAACGCATCCATAGCCGGTGTGATATACGACGTAGACATTGCGATTCCCGATGCTGACTTGCCTACCCTCGTTAAACCGGCAAATGAGGGTATTGTCATCACGCAGTGTGCCGCCTTGCGAAGCCGCGCTGCTTGAAACTGGTCTTCAAAGGCGGTTGTACACTATCCCATGTCAAAGTCAGACATTTTAGACATCCTGTTTGGCTTTTTGTACAAAAGCCATTTAAGTGTCACCAGTTTAAGCTAGGACACGTCAAGGGTGTGTGCCCGAACTCGATACTGTGCCCCCGGTGCACAGAGTCTCACTCGGAAGAGACCTATCGTTCCACTGTTCTTAAATGCGGCAACTGTAATGGTTCACACGTTGCCTCATCGAAAGACTGTCCTCAAATTAAGAAGGTGCGCGCAGTGCTTAAACAAATGGCCAGAGCCAATTCAATCCCACAGGGAGGCTGCCGAAACAGTCCGGCGTAGGCGACGGCGTGGACTCCGTCGTTCGACCTCAAAGAAGGCACAAGCTCGAAACGACAGCGCCCTCTCTACTGCTGGGCCACTCACTCAAGCCGCAAAAGGACAGATGAGTTCAATGATGACTACGGAGAGGAATATATATACAGAGGAATGACCGGTGCTTCCGAGCCGTCCTCTTGCCGTGGAGCCTCAGAAGACCACGCCAACACTGGAGTCTTTACCGACCACTCGTGACGCACCTAAAGCAGATCACCAAGTCATTTCTATGTTTCGTTCTCTCATGGACGCCATTCGAGAGATTTTATTCGACATGGGGACAACGTCTGCTCGAAGCACTCTCAAAGTACTGGACGCCTTAAGCCCAGTGCTTGAATCCCTCGAGTATAAGCATGGCTAACGACCACCCTCCTTTCCGAGAAAAAGTCAAGGCAGCATCCATCATCCAGTGGAACACCAGAGGACAAACATCGCGCCTTTCAGACTGTCATGTCATGTTTGTGCACTCTAACATGTTCCCAGTCATCACCATTCGCGAGCCCAACCTATTGAAACCTGTAAGACTATCGGGGTACCAAGCTGTCATGTCCTCAACGAATGCAGTACGCAGCAAAGTCATTGTTTATGTTCGCCGGGAACTCACTTATTTGCTGCATCCAAGTGCGCCGCATGATGGCAATCAATATGTACGCCTGACAATTAGGAATAACAAACTCATGTTCACTCTCGTAGGAATTTATATATCGCCTTCAAGTAATTTTAACTCAAGAAGATTAGCTAGGATCTTGGCCGTGTGTCCAGCTCTATGAGTCATCATAGGCGACTTCAATGCACATCACCTGGCATGGGGATGTACAAGGACAAATGCAAGAGGGCGCAGATTAGCAAGTTTCGCTTACAATCATGACCTCACCCTCATGACTGACGGCAGCCCCACTTTTCTTCGAGGTGTGACGTATGGTAGCTGCCTTGGTCTTGCTTTTCTTTCCAACTCGCTTGACAGATGTGTTAATTGGTTATCAGATATTGAGACACACGGAACTGACCATATTCCCACTTATCTTCGCATCTATGGGCTGTCCAGATCTGGTCCAGAGAAGACTGTCCGAAGAACTTTCAAGTCGGACATGGAAGATGCTTGTCAAGTGGGCCTATACACTGGGTTGGAACAAGTGAAGAAGTGCACAGTGAAAGATGCCACGCGCACGATCCCGATTGCGTCAAGCCGTTACGATTTTGATGCCGAATTGGAAAGGCTGCGAGCGCTTCGCCGCCGGGCGGAACGCAGATGCCGGCGCACAACGTCCGTCCACGACCTGACAACAGCCAGAAAAATGCAGAAGAAGATTCAGCGTCGTATGGACAAGTTAGCTTCTGAACGTTGGAGAACTTTCATGAGACACTAGACCCCCGCAAGCCCCTATCTCACATCTGGAGAACGGTGCGTGGTCTTCGCTGCACTCCTGAACAGCGTTTTCCATTCAAGGCGCTGGCGCTCTTTCAAAAGCGGCGAAAATATCGATGTCGTGGAAGACTTTTGCGCAAGAATACCAGACCAAGTGGTTCGTCCATATTCTCAGGCCGGAAATGACGTCCCTAATTCCCGTGACAGCCGCATGGACCTTCCTTTCACAATAGAGGAGCTTGAGGTGGCACTAGACCTATGCAGGCGTTCCTCATCACCGGGGCCAGATGGTATACCTTATCGAGCCCTGTGCAATCAGGGTGAGACTGCGCGGGCAGAGCTGCTAGATTTGTACAAGGCATTCTGGAAAGAAGGAAGTGTCTCAGACGAATGGAAGACAAGTCGCTAGTACCACTTCTGAAGCCAGACAAGTCCCCACTTGAACTTGCCTCATACCGCGTTGGTCAGCTGCGTGGGAAAGATAATGGAACGGATGGTCCTTAGCCGCCTTGAGTGGTATCTTGAACATTACAAGATTTATCCAAACTCCATGGCTCGCTTTCGACGGGATCGCTCGTCTATCGATAATGTTATTGATCTCGTTACGTACGTCCAACAGCAGCAATCGCGCAAGCATTTGTCTGCAGCCTTCTTCCTAGACGCAAAAGGCGCATATGATAACGTGCTACGCGAGGCCATTCTCGATGCCCTTCAGATGGTTGGCTTGGGCGGTCAAGTTTTACAATTGGATCGCTAGCTACTTGACAGCAAGATCATTCTTTGGGTCAACCGACGACGGCCCAACCACACGACACTATAGCAGCCAGGGCGTTTCCCAAGGTGGAGTACTAAGTCCCACGTTTATTCAACCTCGCCCTCGTTGAACTTATCCAATGCTTGCCATGTGTGATCGCGATAGGCGTATACGCAGATGACATAGGCGTATGGACATCGGCCATCACACGCCCTTAGATACGAGCAAGGCTCCGAAAATCTTCAAGTTTGACAGTGAGCTACCTCAGAAAGCGAGGCCTTAAAATATCCCCGGAAAGATGTGGATAGTGGCGTTCACACGCAAACCAATGACGAACTATGCCATTTCTATTGAAGGGCGCACCATTTCTTATGCCCGAACCCACAAATTTCGGGGTGTAATCATAAATAGAGACATTCGTTGGAGCCCACATGTGTCTTACATGAAACAGCACCTGGCAGCCATCTCCCAAGTGTTCAAGTTCCTGTGTTGAAAAACCTGGCATGTCGGTAGACGCAACGCTGGAACTATACAGATCTTTGTTTCTCGGTTTTTTGAGATATAGTCTGCCCGTACTGACTACAACTTGCAAGACTAATATTCGAACTCTGCGGGCTGTACAAGGTCAGGCTCTCAGAGTCTGTCGTGGCTTGTCCATGTGCGCGCCGACTTAAGCGACTATTTCCATCGCAGGGGACCAACCAGTACAAACGCACATTGCGGTGGAAGCCTTGAGAGCCCATATAAGACATTTTTCCCGGGCCCGTTGCCATCAGAACTCATTAATATTGCGTTTCACAATTAATGAGTTCGTATTAATATTGCGTTTAACAAAGCAAGAACGAGCCCTTAACTTGACACTTCTTCCCTTCATTCATAGCGAGGGTCTCGTTCTGGCAGACTTGATGCTTTCAGGTAGTATGCGAGGGATTATTAGTCAGCTGCCAGCTTGATAAGATCACGTGCTACGTGACGCCAACAGGCAAAAAAAAAGTGTTCCACACTCGCCGTAATGGCAACAGGGGGCGCTGACTGACGCTCCCACGTTCAAAGGCATATATACACCCTACAAAGTGGACGGAGGGATGACCGCCACCGTAGCTCAGAGTATGGCATCGGACGCGTTAATCGAAGGTCGCAGGTTCGGTCCCTGCCGATGTCAAGTTATCTTTTCGTCCACTTTTCTTTCTTTACATTTACATTACAATTACTTCTAATAACATTCCCTATACTTTCCTTGGCATCTTTGTCTGTTAGTTCACATTAATATTGCGTTTAACAAAGCAAAAACGAGCCCTTAACTTTACACTTCTTTCCTTCATAACATATCCATGTATCATATAGTACAGCAAGGCGTGGGAACGGCAAGTGAGAATGAAGAGGATGGGGAGAGGGTAAAGGGTAGCACAGTCATGTGTACTATAGTTTTGAAAAGGATGGGAAAATAACTGTAATAAAGAACATGAAAATGATATGCGGGAGAGGGTAGGAGCGTAGCATAGCCGTTTATAGTATTATAGCAAGGAAGTGGAAAAGTGTTGTGAGGATGAGGAGAAGTGACCTGAGGAATGACAGAGGTTGAACGTATAGCATAGCCATGTATGTTACCAGGCGTGTCAAACAGACCTTAGCCGGCGGGCCGCAGTCATGAAATACAGTATTTATCCCGCAAGGGCCGAGACAGTGAAGAAGTTTAGAGCGGAGACAGGGTTGGCGGGGGGGGCAAAGAAAACGTCACCTAAGGTTGCCATTTGAAAGAAGCCCTTTCCCTAGTCATCTCATAGATGGATGCCTGGTCCGCTCCGGTGGAACAGTGGCTAGGGTGCTCGGCTGCTGACCTGAAGGTCGCGGGTTCGAACACGGCCGCGGCGGTCGCATTTCGATGGAGGCAAAATGGTAGAGGCCCATGTGCTGTGTGATGTCAGTGCACGTTAAAGAACACCAGATGGTCAAAATTTCCGGAGCCTTCCACTACGGCGTCTCTCGTAATCATCTCGTAGTTTTGGGACGTCAAACCCCGTATAATATTATATATAGATGGATCCATTCTGCAGTGAATTTGACGTCAGGATTTGATAATTATATCGATACTGATCTCAGGAATAACTGGTATCTCTACGCCGATCCTGTATGCCGATTCTTAGATACAAAGAGCTTTTGGCCCACGGTGATCTTCTGACACATGCCGACCGCACGGGCTGCGTTAAGGAAAAAAATGCTTGAGACCAGTCACGTCGCTGTGTCGCTGATGAACAAACTTATGAAGAAAATAGAGATATACATCTCACGAACACGGTCATGTGTCTCTGTGGCCGCCATCACCGACCATCACTTGTTCCGTTCTCCACTATCTAGCATTGTATAACGAAGCCAACCAGCTTAACTGTTCTCTTTGTCGCTGCGAAAGGTTTGTGCACCTAACATGGGTCCAGGGTCGGCGGCAATACAAGCTTTCTGCGGCTCACCTTGTTTTACTCGGCCACCGTAATCAGTCCACCTTGTTTCTAGCGGTGATGTATTATAACGACGTCTGGGTGGGACGTCATAGTGGCGCCCTGATGACGTCAGAAATATTGATCGTCTGGGACGTCATGGTAATGTCGTTCACGTAATGATGAGTTTTTGCATCACTCGTGTTGTGACCGACGACGCCGATGGTCAGTTATCGAGTTTGATGAAGCATCTATGGTTTTCGCCTGAATCAATCTTGAACACGCAATGCCGTTCAGCATGTCGCTGTATGTAACCAGGCGATTGAGTCCAGTGGCGCAACGTCACAGATTAGCGTGTTTGTTCTTCAGTGACACGCAGTTTGTTTGAAACAACTTCGGGTTAGTGAACGACGCTACCGATGGCTCGGAAAGGCTTCATACATCTACACTGCCTTAAAGGGCCCCTCCTCACGAGCCTCTGCAAATACAAAAAATGCCCCCCACCTCCCCGAAGGGAATCGTGGGGAAATGCGAATGCATTTCGCGCGCGCTTCACTCCATTTATATACGGTGGTTGTGGTTCGAAGAAGGAAAAGGCGCCTAATTTTTGCAGCCCGGTCCGGAGCACGGCGCAGCGCCTGTTTTTTTTTCCTTTTTTTCTTTCTTTCTTTCTTTTATATATATATATATATATATATATATATATATATATATATATATATATATATATATATATATATACGTGCGAGCGAGCAGACGGGAGAGTGGGGCGCAGGGAGGAGAGAGAGCGAACAGCGAGAGAAGGAGCGGCGAAGCACTGCACCTACCCTCTCCTACACTCTCTCCACACACACGAGAGCTCCGCCGAGCTCCCGCGATGCGAGCGCCCTCACACACCAGAGCGCGCTCCTCCTCTCCACTCACTCTCCGCTACTCCGCCCGCACCACCTGCTCCGGTTGCTAGGGGCGAGGATAAGCGCGCGCGCCCGCAGCTGTTGCTATGGGAGAGGGAGTGAGAGCGGAGAGATGCGGACACCGGCGGACGCCTGACATACCCCGACTAAGAAATGCATTCGCATTTAAAAAAGAAAACGAGCGCGTTATTCTGTCTTGGCGTTTCTTGCCTTTCTGGAGCACTTCGTGGCGCATGAACAGTGATTCCCGTGTACATACTCTATAGTGTAGTACATACTCTCGATTGGTACATATACGCTAAATATCAGATGTGAATTTTCTCATGCACTGCTATGCCGTGCAGCCGCCCATCCGTTCTTCCCTGTCTCGCATGACTATCGTGCGCGAACAACTTATTTCAATTCACTTTGTTTGCGACTGCATAAGCGGCGATAACAGCGTGTAGCCGACAAGCGGGACATTTTGATAGGCTGAGCGCTTACTGCTGACATTGTACACTCGCCCTTTAAGAAGTAAAGGGCGAGGAGAAGATATCGCCTGCAGTAAGCGTAGCGAAGGCGAGGAGGTAACCACTCCCTCGTCTTTGAAGCCGAGTTACTGAGGGGCCTTTTAAGCGCGAGTTTACAGGTTTAAGACGGTCCTTAAGCAGAAGAAAATGCTTCAAGAAGCTGCAAAATAGGCATTTCAGCGCTGCCGGTAGTTTACACGAGCTGTGAAGCAGGTTTGTCACTAAAATACGAGCTGCGTATTTTTTGGAACAGCAGTTGTATGTTGGTTTGTAATTGGAATTCTAACTGTGTGTTTGGTTGATATTTGCAACACCAGACGGCCCCACCAATACGGCCGCCTACGTTTACCACTCCTGTGACCGAGCGATATGCAAACACTGAGAAAGTTAACGTACAGGCTCAACTTCTCTGCTGCTCTACCCTGGAGGGCAAGTGGAAGGACAGTTTAAGAGATAGTGCAAATTGATAACATATCGACATTCCAGCGTGAATGCACTTACGTCTCTTGCGGTATGTAAAAGAATACACGAAATGTGTAGTCGTTATATACTGGTGGCACCATTACATGGCTGAAGTCGCCGAGCGCAGTGTTCCCATACTGTGAAAAAGAAACCGAAGAGAAAGTTAGCGAATACCTAAGTAGAAATATTTGAGAAAATAGTTTGCACAGCACAAAACCAACGTGCATATCTCAGAATTTTTTTTTACGTTTTGAAACGAATAGTAACAGAAAATTTAGGCGGCTGCAGAACGCAGCTCGCTGCTTCTTGTCGGTTCGCAGATGGAAGAAATGCCAGGGCGTGTAATGCCACAGAATGCGGCCCACACCTTGCCTGTAGTTTTGAACTCTAGCAACGCAAAATTTGCGCTACCGGTCCCCACCGGTAGCGGGTCCCTTTATTGCGATAGCAATTATGAGGACACTCTCAAAGGGTTTTTGCCGTCGCCGTCATGTCCCGTACAAAGTCCACTTTGATAAAATTTGCCCAGGCATCGTACGTTATATCCGCGGGTAATTACGCGCGGCAGGGGGGAGACGAACGTGGCTTAAGCAGAAATCAAACGAGCCGGCCGATCTCCGTCGCTCGCATGGGCTAACATCATCCCGCTCGGGAGGCCTTCCGTCTAAGCAGAGAAGAAACGCCCCACCCGTCTTTAACTAGCATGAAAAGACGTGAGGAGGGGAGCAGCAACTGTGAATTTTGGATCTGAGGGCGCTGTCACCATTACTGGAGCGCGAGCTATCTCGCTATCTCGGCAGCCATCAGCTGAGGGTTCGTATACCCTTCTACGTGCTGTGCTCTCAGCGCGAGGAGACTGTGCTAAAGGTGTCCAAAACGCTGTTTTTCTTAAAACAGCGTTTTGTAGAGTTGCTTGAGGTCGGATCCAAAAGAGTTAGCTGCCAGCTTTCCTTCGTATAACATTACATTTTGTTGGTATCGCAATCATTGCTTCGCCCTTAAGGTGAAACTGACTTGTACTTTCATTTTTCTCTGTTCCTTAACTACTACAATCCTACTAAAACCAACTTCAAGCTGCGACATTCATTACGTCCTCGGCTTCGTTGTCTGATGGGTTCACGTAGCTTCGTCTATAAAAAAGATTTTCTCCGTCGATTCTCTCCTTTCGTACAATCCAAAGGGACGGTAAATTATCAAAGTATTCTTTAGTGAGTTTAAGAGGAGATAAAAAGGAGAAAAAAGCACATATATGAGGTATTTACTGCCTCTGGTGCGTAAAAATTACAACAATCATTTCATTGAGAAAACTCAAAGCCCGTGGTCATAAAAGACGTAAATCCAAACACAGAAATGACACAGTGATGTAGATTCTTGGCAACCTTCCCCAAGAAGTTTGTCTGACAGCGATAAAAGAGTTCCAAGGCGAAAACACCTAATGTCCATATTTCGTGGTCATGGTACAAAAATATGCTGCATAGAAACTGAGCGCGCCTTCAACTGCTACTGCGCGTGCGATTTGTCCCCCACGTCGTTCCGGCACGTGCGAGTCAATAAAAAAAACACGACTGGTCCATCCATTGTAGGAATCGGTATAACGCGAAAGTGAAGCGTGTGTTCACAGTAATAGTTGATTGTTTACTGTGCATTGATCTATGAGAGCTTGTACAATGTCTATTTGTGTTTAGCAGCTATAGCACCGTCTGAGGTGGAGGCACCCATGATGACGGCTAGTGGCACATCTCAATCGCGATCACTAAAGCCCATGATCATGATTTAACCGTTGTGGTAGCTAAAGTTGTTAACATATACCTGGACATAACATATCGTAAATCCCACGCAAACATGTGATAAACAAGAACCTAATAAACACAGGTGCTGGATATGGACTTCTTCAAAGCGTCATCAATTGAGGAGAGACTTGCGCTCCAGAGTAGTAGGGTAACCTTATATACACGGCATGGTTTTCACTCCGCTCGCGAACAAGTTGATACGCCACTGCATACACAACCACACTGCGCTTCAGCAACATGGTAGGTAGATATTCGTAGCTTGAGCCGCGAACGCGCGAAGGCGTTCCACGTCCCGCTGGCCTGTCTCGCTTCGCGAATGCACAACCATCGCACGTGGACATCGTTGCCTCTCTGCAGAGCTTATTGCAGCAGTTTTATTAGTAAGTGCTATCGGACTCGAAGCAGTCGGCGGCGGAGAAACATTGTTGGCGCATGTGGAAGCTGCACTGTTCCGACAACGAGCTGCCCCACGCGAACACGAACCGAAAACCAAAGAACGTAACTGCGTCCAGGACGACCCGTCGATGATAGCGCGGCCAGTGCTTCTCGCTGGAAAGGGGACCTGTCGAGACGCTCTAACTCCTTCGTCGCCAAATTGCTCTCTATCAGCACTCGTTATTGTCATGACGCAGTACTTCGCTTCACCGCTCACAGACGGCGGCACCGAGTCGCCCTGCCTAGCCCCATGAATGAAGCACAGTGCGAGACAGAATATGTGAGAGATAGGCACGTTTCTGGAAACTCTTGCATGTGCGTCCGTGGCATGGTTGGTAGAGCGCCAGGGGCCAGTTGACGCGGACCGAGAAGTCGTGGGCTCCACATCCAGTGCCCGAACTTTTAACACGAAAGTGTTTTATGGCGGCGCCCACCAAGATTTGAGTGACGTATTTCCGTCACGGTAATGACGTTGAAAAAATGTACACGATCAGATCTCAATGAAAGAAAGTTTCGTCAACGGGCATCGAACGTATGACCTCTCGGTCTGCAACAACAGAAGCCGAGCACGCTATCCATTGCGCCACGGCCACAGACTCTGAATGCGTTACGAACGCGCCTTTTATATCTACCACTTTCATCACAGTGCTCCTCGTCAGCGGGGTGGGTTCGCCCTCTTGGAGCAGTAAATAAAGTAATTCATCATTACTGTGGTTTCCGCGATTGGCGCCTGCTACGCGTCCGTCTCAGTCGGCGTGTTTACAGTAGAATTGCAATTTTGTCAACGCCTTAACGCAACGAAAGGTGGCGACCTTAGCCCAAGCGTCGGCCTCGCTCATAGCGTCCATCCAAATAAAAAAAATGGCCCCACCTCCCCGAAGGCAATCGTGAGGAAATGCGAATGCATTTCGCGCGCGCTTCACTCCATTTATATATGGTGGTTGTGGTTCGAAGAAGGAAAAAGGCGCCTAATTTCTGCAGCCCGATCGGGAGCACGGCGCAGCGCCTGTTTTTTTTTTCTTTTTTTTTATCGCGGTAGCTCCGCTGAGCTCCCGCGATGCGAGCGCCCTCACGCGCCAGAGCGCGCTCCTCCTCTCCACTTTGCTAGGGGCGAGGATAAGCGCGCGCGCCCGCAGCTTTTGCTATAGGAGAGAGAGTGAGAGCGGAGAGATAACACCTGCCGGCGCGCGGACACCTCCTCAACCTATCCTCCTCCCCGCGGACAACGCCGGACAACGCCGCCTGACATAGCCCGACTAAGAAATGCATTCGCATTTAAAAATGCGACGCGCGCCTCCCTCCAGTGGCTGTAATACCGCGTTCCTCGCTTACGCTTGGCCCGAGAAAAGTCGCGCCCTGCTACTAGGGCGACACGGCGCATTCAGCGTTTCCCTCTAGTCCGACCGTGGCGTACGTTCAATCGCAATTTAACAAGCCGCGGGATGGCGACTTCAATCGCAATTTAACATGCCGCGGATGGCAAGTTCTGCGCCCCAATAGCGACGCTCTTCTGGCTTCACGCCTCTTGCTCTGATTACGCTCTCGCTGTTAACATCTACAGCTACGAGAATGGTTTTTTTAATCGTTGATAAATGGACGTTAGTCGCGGGATGGAGATGTACCACCAAGCGTCAACATGGATGCATCCACGTCATACGTTGTGCAAACTCTCCTGTTTCAATGTACAGTAAACATTCAATTACCCCTGTACGGGCACGTTTTACTTTCGTGTTCTACTGATTCTTATTACGGAGGGATCAACCATGCTTTTTTTTTAGATGCGAAGCATCTTATACTCGGGGTTTTGTCCGTTCCTCCCGCGTCCCGCGTCCGGCCACTTTCATGAAGTAGAGAAGCACCCAATATGCGAACCAGAACACTGTAGTACAATAAGGCCACCACAGTCACCAGAGTTATGGCCGAGAGCACGGAGTGGCTGCTTGGCAATGGCTAGGCAGGTGGTGTCTGTCGCCCAGGTTCACTCCATTCCTTGATCTTGCTTGCGTGTGCTTGCGGGTGCTTTGTCAGTCCCTCCTTTCCCGCGTCCCGCGTCCCACACCCCCCACAGCGCATGCGCGTCCCCTCGCCCTCTCTCTCTCCTCTCCTACGCTCACCCCCTTTCTCTCCTCTAGGAATCCTCTACTCTACGGAGCGGTGCCCGCGTCCGCGTCCCACACCCACACAGCGCATGCGGGTCCCCTCCCCCTCTCTCTCCTCACCTTCGGTCCCCCCCCCGTTCTCTCCCCTAGGAATTCTCTACGGAGCGGCGCGCACACAGGTGGTGAGACAGCTGCATACTCCGCTGGGGGGCGCCACGGTAGTTCCACGGTATGAAAATGACGGAGAGCGCGCGCCTCATTCTTTCTCCCGGGCCGCTGCCCGGGCCGCTGCCGCGCAACGGGAGCGGCGACGTTTCTCCCTCTCAAGCTAACCATCTCCCCGCTGCTTCGCATCCACACATGGTTCCCTTTAGCGGGAGAGATGGGGAAGTTTTTTTTTTTTTTTTTTTTTTTGGCACTACAGGATCATTAGGCTGTAGCACAACCAGTCGAAGTACCTCATATCAGTACGAAATTGGGATGGAACCTAAAGGGCGAAGCCACATGCATATTCCTCTCGCATCCTCTCTCACTTACCAAACATCACCTCACTGCAAGGTTGGCGTAGTTTTCATAATTTCAAACGGTTCTTACTAATGCGAAGATAAACATTTCTCTTGTTAGTGTCTGTTCAAGTAACTTCGCGAATGAATTGCACGTTTTCCTGAGATCTGTTTCAGTAGTATCGAAAACAATCGGCTATCGCAAAAAGAACGTAGATTTATCATCGCGTGAAGGGCTTTCTCGCAGCGCTGTCTCAAGGGCTGTGCTCTTCGACCTACGCCGGACCTGCATTTGTGTATCGGGAGCCTCCGCCAGAGAGACAGTCAAAGAATTAAAAATGGCGTGTGTTGGCACAACCGCTTGCAGGGAGACAGTGCCAGCCAAATGAAAGGACGAAAATTCAAGAATGGGGAAAGGGTATTTTAAACGGTAGCTCATATACTTGGCACGTACTATGAGGCTTCCTACACACTGAAGCACTGTTTCCGTAAACGAGTGGTTTTCACTACGATATGGTTGAATTTTGCTCTGGCAGGCACCACGATCGCCCCCAGGCTGCCGAATATCCAGACGGGCTCCAGCAGAGTTGCTCAAAATCGGACACGTTAACGCCCACGGCCTATAAGCCTCGTAAAGCTCGTATAAACCATCGGTAGCTCGGCTGGCCCGGTTCTGTGGCTTCTTCATCTAAGGCCGCTTCGGCATCTCAACTCGAAGTGCACAAGAACGTGGCGTCAGTTTCCAGAGGTGTCGAAGCCTGGTCGAACTTGAGCTGCCATATAGGATACAAGTTTCGATTCTCTGAACATGTGAAGTAAGAGTGACGGTGCAAAAATGGAACTTCTTCGCGTTTCGTAGTATGATAAGCAGCAAGATTGCAGCTAAGTTGCTTAAAATGATTATTGTAAATAAATTTTGTATTAACGCTTTAACTGGCAAGTCCAACAATATCGTAGACCTCAGTAAATGGCCGGGAAAACAACACAGATTTGAGCTTGAGCCTTTTTTCGCTAAATTTAGCTTTAATTACAGTCCAGTTGTTCAGTTTATTTCCCGAAATAAGGAACTGATGACGCCAGCTGTTTTTTTTTTTACTTTTTATTTGACTAAACGTGCGCTGATCGTCGTCGCCGTCTGTTTGCGCGAGCTGCCGTCATTTTAATCGCCGGAGAAAGTAGTTTATCACATCTAAGCAAGTTATTATCTTTGTCTACGTAGCAGGGTGCTTTAAGGAAGCAATAGTAAGATTTTTGAAAGGTTTTTTTTTACAGTGGGTGAGTCACCAGTGGAATGTAATGGTGGTCAATAAAATTATTGATCTGTAATTTTGTGGTAATATGGTGTGCTTGTCGTTGTACCTGATTTGCTGCGGTTTACGTATATTGTATAAATTTTTGTGCATTGTACTCATAAAATGTTGATCCTGTAGAAAACAGACGGTGCAAGTGCGCTTTGATAGCAATGTGGGCAATCTTTCTGTCTTTATTTTGACATCTCATAATGAGCGCAGCGCCTATTCTATAGACCAGATGGAGGAATGAAAGATTTCGTGCTGGTTGTGTTTCACTCGAATGAAGATATTTTGATGAAGACTAGCTCAGAATTTTTTGAGCCGAATAGGGCCTACGACTTAAGGTATGAATTCAGACGTTATATCGGTTCAGTCGCAGTTGGTTCCAGTAACGGACATCCAATACGCTCCTCAGCAGAATACACAGACACACCTTTGAAGAGGACCATTAAGAGATCCCGTGTACTAGTTCCTCTGAGCGGTAAAGAACATGACGTGGGTGTTTATAAAGAGGAGAGGCATAACCAACATGTATGGGAAAGAACCTGAGGGGAAAACAAACAATTCTGCTTCCCTTCTGTATTGCCAAGCCTGAAGGAACAGGCGCAGCTGGGTGGCCGTTCCTCGTTGCTCTCTGGGCTTCTTTCTCGCTCTTTCTCTTTCGTGTCTGTTTCTTTATATATTTCCGCTATTTCTATGCCATGCTCTGTCTTTATTATTTTTCTTTTTAAAGTTTTCTTTGTATCTTTTTCTCTGCTTCTTTCTCTTTCTTTGTTTCTCTATATTTTTTCTGTTTCCGTATCTCTGTGTAACTGTCTGTTTTTACATATTTCTCTCTCTTTCTATCTTTTTTGTCTTTATTCCAATTTATTTCTGTATTTCTTTTTCTTGGGATTGTTTTCTTAATCTCTCTTTCTATCTCTCTCGAATTATTTCTGTCTTTTAGTTTTCTTTCTCTATATACATTCTTTTTCTTTCTATCTCTTCATATATCTCTCTCTTTCACGTGCTCCACTTCGTCGAGGAGAGTTTTTCTTTAACGATCGCACCTGTTGTACTAGGTAGTGGGGCTTGTCCAATTCCTGTGACGCATACCCACCTGTGGAGTTTTTTCGCGACACCGCAAGAACTGCGGCGAGCTACAACAGCCTCGCTGTTAAAAAGAAAAGATATCGAAATTATACAAGTTTTCGAACGTGGCTCCTGAAACACGTGGGTCCTGAAGTTGTGCTTTCGCGCACGCCTGCTTCCAGACATTATTTAAAAATGAACTTGCTCAGCACGCGAGCTATCAAAGAACGTGCGTAAAAAGTGGGAAGAAATGTTTTGAGTCGTTTTCATCAAAACTACGACTGGACCAACAGGACCGGTTCAACGGTGTCAGTTGACCGACTTTCTGCTCCTTGTTCTAGAAGAAAAACCATATTCTTGAGGCTGCGCATTTTCCTTATTTAACTATAAATGTTTCTGTTATAGTACTTGATGCATATTTGAATGTATAAAAATCCATTGAAAACACGCAAAAAATAATGATTGGTACACATCTCGCCACTTAAACGGTTAAGGAACCAGAAGTTCGATTGAGAAGTATAGCCTAACGTAACGAGCATTTGCGTTCGGTGAACCGGTCTCCGGGAAGCACCGTAATAATGGCAACAAGCCTTTGTTTTCGCCTTGAAGGAAATGTTTTACCATTGTGTGGAGGAACCTGTATTTGTATACAGCTCTTTGTGACAAATTGTAAACCCAATCATCATTTGACCTAGAACATCGAGTTCACATACCGGATAGTTCCAGTGAGCTCCCCAGCACTGGCGGACTCTTATGAGATCGTCGAGGATTTTAGCCGGCATCGCCCGTGAAGGCACAAATTGAGTCATATTCACGGTATTCAAGTGTGGCGCCTCACCAGCTTTCCTGCAAAGAAATCAAGGAAGAAAGCACTCACTATCAAATTATGTCCTGTTGTGACAGCACAGAATTAGGTTGTCAGTTGTTTTACCTAAATCGAAATATTTTAATTTCATTAATATCAGTCGCTTTTACAATAATTGGTTACCTCGTAAAAAGAGCACAGTAAGATGAAAAGCATAACCATTAACGGACAACATCACCAGCTTTAGTTAGAGCATATCTTGCCGAGCGTAACATTTATAGATTCCTTTTTTACAGTAAGATTGCTCTTATAGCGCGAAATACTAGGTTGTGAAACTCAAGGCACCAAAAGAGCAGCCTTGGCTTTGGAACACATCTAAGGTACGACTACACCATGTAGCTGCTCGAAATACAGTTTTCCTCCATTTTTCTTCACAGATAGGAGCCCATATAGCAAAAGAAATGCTCCGATTTAAATCTACGGACACAATAAAGTGGATGCCTTTCGAACCTATTTAGTAGCCGCATACTTACACAAGTTGTGGAGCCGAAGCGTTTCTCTCCGAGGTCTATGCGAGTGCCTAGTAACAACTTCAAAGCCGCCTTGAAGTTGTTCTTTCCCGCACGCCTGCTTCTCCAACCAGTGGCAACAGACGAAGTCGCTTCGACTTCCAATGGACTCTGATTGTTCATTCTTGCCCATGTGATTTGCACTGGCAGGCACTCCTATTGTTCGTCACGTTCTGACCGATGGGCAGGGCTGCATTTGGAAGACAGGATCATTTCTTAAGATTCTACCTCACATTGCGGTCATTGTAGTAAGTGACAGATGCATGAATCATGGAGCCTAATGACCATAGGAAACGGTAAATCCGGAAGAAATTGCTGGCCGCAGTAGAAAAGTATGGCGGCGCCGACACACCTGAAGAGCCGTTATTCTTTCAGCGCACCGATGAAGCCTGAGACCAATAAAACGGGTTCATGATAATTTCAAAACTTAATATATTAATTGGTGAGGTTTTACGAACAAAAACCACGATAATATTAAGAGGGGCGCCACAGTGGAGGGCTCCCGAAATTTCGACAATCAGGTGTTCTTCAACAGCAACCTCAGTCTAAGTACATGGACCTCAAAGCATTTCGCCTCCATCGGAATGCGGCCGGCGAGGCCGGGATTCGGTCCCGCGACCTTTGGGTCGGCAGTCGAGCACCGTAACCACCACACCGCCGTGGTGGGTTGATTTCTAGGCATGATGACGTTCTAACGATGACAACACAGTAATATTATAGGCACTATGAGTTAGAACTCTCGAACCGCTACATCGCAGGTTATCTTTACTGTTATATATGCTGTAATTTATTTTGAACGTTTCCTGTCGTTTTAGCACAGCATGACATCGCATAGTATTTAAAGCGAAGAGATGGCAAAGAGAAGTGAGGGTGAGGAAGAGCGATTGAATGGTTAGGAGGAAGGACAAGAGTGAGAGAGAGTGGGAAGCATCGCATAGCCTTGTATAGTATAGTGTAGTATAGTATAGCAAGGTATGGGAAAGGGAAGTGAGGGTGACGAAAAGGGAAAGGAGTAGACGAGAGGGTAAAGCATAGCTATGCATAGTATAGCAAAGCAAGGGGTGAGATAGGTAAACGAGGGTGATGAGGAGTGAAGTGAGGGTGAGGACGTCTGAAAGGGGGGAGCGGGTAAATGAAATCACAGCAATGTATAGTGTAGCATAATAACGGGGTGGGAAAGAGAAGCGGGGGGAAAGAAGGAGACGCTAAGTGCATGGCTGAGACATATATAGCACACTACAAGGGGGGTGTTGGTGAGCATGAAGGAATGGGAAGAGGAGAAGGGCACCCGCTCCACTATATCCCCAGTCTTGGCACCGCTAATGTGTAGATAAGCCAAATATTTTCTTTATTAAAGAGAATCATTTATTACTACAGAGGAAGGGCTATCCTAAGCCAATCGGAGGGCATTGCCGCGATGATTGGTGTATAGTAATATCGACGCTCCGACAGGCACCCTTCGGGCCTGCCCCTTGTCGTATTATCTTTTTGCCTCCCTTGATGACTCAGTGAAGCTGTCCCACATATCACATAGACACGCATCTACGCTGTTTTCCTTCCGAGCGCAATGTTTAAAATACATCCTACTCGCCTGTCTGCCTTAAAAAGTAACATTACATACGCTACATGCATGCAAAATTGATAAGACAAAAGAGCCGGAACTGGAAGGCACGCGTCACTTGGCGCAAAAATTTATTAAATACTCACAGCACGCTGGCCTCCATTCCTTTTCAGCCAGTTCTTCGCCTACTGCTTCAAACTCTGTATTGCATGTTTGTTTCCGCGGTGGGTGCACGCACATTGCTGATAGCGGAAGTTCTGCGCATCCCAGAGAAGCTCTTTGCCGTAAGCAAATTAGTTTTAGAGTTTTTTTCATCAAGCCTAACTTACTTGTCTGTCTTGTTCTCAGAGTGAAGCAAGCTTCGTTACTTCAAACTATATATGAACAAAACCACCACAGTATCATCGGGTTTCAATTTTAGGGAACCAGTTTATTAATATGCGCTGCAAGTAACAAGCTGAACGTGATCTTACTACTAGGAGACGGGATAAAAGCCAGCTGAACGAGGGCGTGGGTACCTGAATGTATGCATACACAATGTAAACACGTACAGGGGGTTAGCGGGGTGGAGGGGGGGAGGGTAGATATAACCCCGGCCTCCGGCCTAGAACAATAGCGTTTTTACCCTCCATACTTCCAAAAAACCAACAATACGTGCATAATTCTCGAACTTGTTTCCGTTCCTGCTTTTATCTTGAGGCACATTGTTGTGCAACGTTCTATTTAAGCAGATTTTTTTCTGCATTTCACAGATGACACAAGTGAGCGCTCTCTTTTGGAATCACGAAATCGAGGAAGATGTGACGACTGATTCAAACCGAAGACAGCCGTACCTCCAGTTCATTACCAGCGAAGCCGTGCGCCCCATATTCGACCAACATATATACAGCGATTCATTTCCCTTCAGGTCACAGAACGGTGATCTCGTCCACCTCCTACGCGAGCAGCAGTACAAACTGTGCTGTTCAGATCACTTAGCTCATATTGCGAAATCATCGAGTAATTAATAAACTCAGAGAAATCGTCGCGCTGAATACGCTTCGCTCTAACTTGCCGCTACGACTCTTTGCGCTTCCCCATCCACTAAAAAAGGAAGCAATGAGCAAGGATGCCAGGCATATGTACGTCTCGTTAGAAAAGCGTTAGAAGATAGGAAACATTTGTTTTAATCTGTCATACAGGCCGGCCGGCGTGATGATGGAGTCGAAGCTTCCAGGTTTATGTCATGATGACGAAAATTGGTCTTAATGGCGGACAGCCGAGATGACACACCGCGGCTGGCGAATATATGCGGAAGGAACGGTGAAGCTATAGGATTGGGATTTAGAATAACAAATTGTGCATTGATGGTATTCAATGATGCCGATTATCAGCCGGCAACAATACACGGGGAGCAATTGCCGAGGGTAAAAAAAATACAAGTACGTCTGAAAATAGGAGAATGATGATCAGATACATGCAGGTGCTACGAAAAGCAACGGCAACAAAGGTCGTAGCTTTTCCCCGTACCTGAAAGAAAAGCTTAGGAACGGATGCAACAATGACAAACGAAACGGTGACGTGCTTGTCACAATAGCCGGCGTTTGTTTGCCGGCATTCAGGCTGTAAAGGTGAGAAGTAACACTTTTCTAACAAAGCAACATCAAGAGGCCACCATAAACGTGAAGAAGCGGCGTGGCTTTAACGCTGAACCTCAAAAATTTATGGTACACGTCCGACTGACGAAAAGTACGGGGAAGCCGTGGCGCCCATTCTTCAATGATGAGGGTGAAGCGACCGCCTCAAACTCCCCTCCCCCTTTCCCGTTGTGTGCCCGCATGTGGAGACCACCACTTGTTTCCAGGTGACGAATGAATGGAATTGAAGAAACATAACCATTTAGGTTCTGTGCACGCAAAAGGAAGACCAGGAATACAGACAAGAACCGAAGCGCAACACGTCAACAGTTTAGAATGAACTCAGTAATGTGCGAGGAATTTTTCTTCCACGCAAACTGGTCTCTGTTTCCCAAAATAAGTGAGGATATTACGGGTACCTGTTGGAGAAACGCTACCGGTTCACCCTACAAGCGGACACAGACGCGCTTCGGCGAAGCCGCAACTTCGGACTTTAATTCTAAGGGCGCGGTGACGATCGCTGGAGCACGCGCTATCGCGGCAGCTATCAGCAGACAGCTGTGATAACCTTCTACGTGCTGCGCTTTCTACGCGAAACGTTTGTCCGGAAAGAGCATCGCTCCCTGTAGCTGCCGTATTCTCATACACCAGTGTTTTTTAGCGTTTCGCGAGATCGGATCCAAATATTGAAGGACACTTTGTAATTTCCAAAGTGTGTTCGGCGAACGCCTGTGCCCATTCAGACGGGGTCGGTCAGAATGGTACGCGATGCTCGCGTCTCTCTTTTTGCATGATTGGACACGCTGGGCCCAGTGACGCTACGCAAGCAAAGCGCGAGCGCTGTAGAGTCCGACGCGAGGCTCGACCGACGCGACCGACGCGACTAGCGACCGTTGGCGCGCCCCGGTGGCCACCTGGCACCGTGCCAGGGCACGGACGGAGGGACGGACGGACGGACGTGAGCATTGGGCGTTAAAGGCTTCCGCCTTAAGAGTTTGCTGCCAGCCTCACTTCGTATAACATTACAATTTGTTGCTATCGCATTCATTACTTCGCCCTTGCGGTGACACTGTGACCTATTTATTTATTTACTTCTTTATGAAAATACCTACAGCGCCCGATGGGCATTATTGTAGGCAGGGCAAAAAAAGAGTAATATACAGGTAGTATAATGAAACAGCATAAGCAACAATATCAATATCGACAGTACGGTTAAAATTACAGGTAACGTGACATATCTACACTCCGAACACTCTAAAAATATAATATGAAGACTCAAGCCAGGAACACTACATTAGCACACAACTTGTGTAATTATGTAATTTATGTAATTATGAAAATAATGTAACTTCTGGCTGTTCTAGAAACATAGTCGCGAAATCCTTGCCACGTAGCACGCAATATTAAACGGCTCGCATGTTCACGGGAGCCTCGACTACGAATCGCTAGCACTGTCTGAACATGGTCGAAAGGGGTTACCAAGGTGCCCTGCAAAAAGTATGAAACATGGTCAGGACATTCTGCCAATCGGTAGTAGAAGCTCCACCCCACATGTGAGCCAAACAAGATATCGCAGGACGCGGCTTCAAATTTACAATTAAGTTTGATAGCCAGCTCGAAAGCGACGGCTTTCGACAAATCACGCCAGAAGCTCAATTTTTAATGGAAAACGCCAAGGGGGCGCCCACTCATGCTCAATAATTCTGAACGCACAAACAGACGAGGACAAAAAACACGCATGACACACAGGCGCTAACTTTCAACACTTTATTGAAGCCAGGGGCACAGAATATATAAGGGCACACGTGACCTTACATGACGCCGGCGCAGGAGGCATAATATACGACATGATCAATGACGTCGCAAGTAACATAATTCTTTGAAAGATAGTTCATCTTAAGCGTCGTCGTGTCCACTCCCTTTTGTCCGTCGTGGTTTTTTTTCGCGCTTTTTTAAGATTAACTTCAACCAACTTGCCCAACTGTCCCTGCTAATTGAAAGATAGAGCGATCGACGGCTTCGCCACACATTTATCTCCTAAACTATCTATATTTTCGCCTCGATTATTTCCCTCATGAGTTTACTTTTGCTTCTGTCATACCAACACGCCGGAACCGCCACAGTTGTGAACTGACTCATGCGAACGTCAGAACATCAGCTCCTGCTTGTTCAACTCTTTTCCGTGGGAAATTAAGCTATGTGTTTGGTGCGCTCTGCGCCAGTCGACGCCTGAAGTCGTGAGGACCACGTGAATATCAGATTTGTCACGGTGGGTGAACCTTTTGACGACTTTTTGCAGACTTTCTTGCTCGACCACGCCGTGGGTTGCTAAGCCTAAAGTTAGGCTTAGCTAAGCCTAACGCTAGGCTTAGCTCCTTTGTGCTATTCAAGATGGCTATGCACGTTACCGTGCTAGGGGAGGACATTTCCCCCGAAGAATTTCAGTGTGCTGGGTGGACAACGGCGCTTTCCAAGCGCAAATCAACTAAAGAGTCTCTGTCTGTGGCGGGCGCTGAACTTCCCGGCCCGATATATGGCAAGATCGGCACCTCCCAATCTCCCGCCAACGTGAAGAAACGCCTCGCCAACGCGTCAAGGCTGCCTCGTCTGCCACGGGAGCACTTTCGAATCATCATTCGGCCCCGTGGAGGCCTAAACGTTAAGAATAACAGTAACGTCAGGATTTCTCAAGGCCTCATGACGGCAGCGGGTCTATCTGCTGCGGATATCACGGAAGACATCATTTGTGCTAACGCTATGCGAAACAATGTTGTGATTAGTACGCCATCGCAAGCCAACGCCGAGGCCTATGCAAGTTTGGAGGCCATCACCGTTAATAAAGCAGACTACGAGGTCAGCTCATACATTGCCGCGCCCGACAACACATGCAAGGGCATCATCAGAAACATTGATATGGAGATTGAGCACGAAGAGCTCAGAAGACTGCTTATTCAGCCGAGGAATCCCAATGTCTTCGAAGCGAGGCGAATCAAGAATTCCACCACGGTCGTTATCCTCTTCGAAGGACTTCGAGTCCCCAATTACGTCATTTGCGGTCCCAGCATGATCAGGTGTACCCTCTACCGACGGCAGACGAACGTCTGCTATGGCTGTGGTCGACTCGGCCACAGAGCCGACGTGCGCCCCACTCCGGAAAATGCAATCTGCCGGGGTTGCGGAATCAGCTCCCCTGGCGACCAGCACGTTTGCTCGCCAAAGTGCGCCTTTTGTGGAGGGCCTCATCCCACGGTCGAAAGAACCTGTAAGCAAAGATTCGAAGCAGCTTATATCGTCAGACAGAGAAGGAGGGAGCGACTCAACTTCGACAAGGACTTCCCACCGATAGATGAGTTGTCCGAACCGGTCAACAAGTCCAAGTCTGGAAGCTCGAGGGGACGCTCCGGATACAGGAGCCGTACCCGGTGCAGACGCCGTTCCCAGTCCAGGAGCTGTTTCCGGTGCAGGGGCCCGGCCGTTAATATCCAGGTGCCTCCTGCGACGGATACAGAGTGGGCTGACCGCGTCAAAGGATCCCAGAATCAGGTAACGGGGGGGCATGCCGCCAGAGCAAAACAATGATAAAATAATTCAGTTCGAAAGGGAAAACGCAGCACTAAAAGAGGCGATGCGCAACTTACGGCTGAGATGGTTTCACTTAGGAATGCTAATAGCGCTAAGAGTGAGGTTCCACGACCTCCTCAGGTCACAAGAGTGGAAACGTCCATGTACGTCCCCACGGAGGCGCCGTGTACTGTTCGTTCAGCCAAAAAGAGGGCTTTGACGAGGCTCGCCCATGACGAGGGGCTATAAAGTTTTAAGACGGATATCAGAGATATGTTCAAGTCGCTTACCGAAACTGTAACAATCGTTAATGTTAAGGTCGATAGCTTGACTGACAAGTTCAACGCGCTGGACGCTAAGGTCAATGCGCTGGACGTTAACTTCTGTGAGCTGGAAGCTAAGGTCAACGCGCTCGATGCAGGTGCAAATCTTTCGAGCTTAACCATGGCGCGTCCGCCTAAAGAGTTCAGGATTTGGCAGTGGAACTGCTGGGGGTTCCATCGCAAGAGGGCGGTCCTTCAGCAGTTCGTTCGTTCTCACTCTGAAAAGCCGCATGTCATTTTGCTTCAGGAGGCGCTTTCGGATTCGGTCGTTCTACCGGATTACAAATCTCACGCTGTTTATGGCGACGGACGGAGAGGCATTTGCACGCTCGTCTCAAAGGGATGCACCTTTGTCACGCATGATCTCTCTATGGACACCAGTAAGGTGGGACACTCATTGGTCGAAATTATTCCGGGGGGTCAGTTTAAGTGTAGTGTTTTATCCTTCACATTTATAGTTCGCCAAAGGACTCAACACAAAGGTTCGCGGCGCTCTTGAGTAGGGCTGCCGGCAGGGCCGGTGTCTCCCCGATTGTAATCGCGGGTGACTTTAACGCTACTGATCAGGCGTGGGGTTATCTGCGGTCCTCCCGTAAATACGACGACTTGTGACAAGCAGCGG
Source organism: Rhipicephalus appendiculatus (assembly GCA_030522465.1). Lineage (NCBI taxonomy): Eukaryota > Metazoa > Arthropoda > Arachnida > Ixodida > Ixodidae > Rhipicephalus > Rhipicephalus appendiculatus. The sequence continues at coordinate 6,464 of JALIZH010023269.1, read as the reverse complement.
CGAACCTGAACCTCACCCTGGCCACGGACCCAGGAATCCCGACTAGGATGGGCAACTCTTGCGCGAGGGACACAGTGCCAGATCTTACCTTTGTTAAAAATGTTGACCCTGCTGCCTGGCACAACTTGCACGTGGATTTGGGGAGCGACCATAATATTCTAGCTACCCACTTCAGCGTAAAGGGTAAGCCCGTAAGAGAATTTCGTGTCAAAGATTGGGATCAGTTCCGGACTATTAGAAAAGAACGGGCACAAGCTCAAGACTCAACCCCCAGCCTGGAACAATGGGCCGCACAGCTCAAGGGAGGCGTTAATGAGGCGACAAAACAGGTGCACACATATTTGGAAACAGATAGAATGGACAGCCGCCTCGCGCACCTCCTAGAGGCCAAGAAATCATTACTCAATATGTGGAAGGGGCATAGGCTCAATCGTCGGCTCAGCAAGAAGATTGCAGAACTTAACCGTTCCATCGAGGACCACTGCCAGACCCTCGCCAGGCAGCAGTGGGATGAGGTGTGCAATTCTCTCGATGGCCAAATGAGAATAGGAGGCAAATGGAATTTGCTTAAACACCTTTTGAACGAGTCCAATTCCAAGAGTAATCAACGGCAAGCCATTGCTAAAATTATACATGCGGCCAGACAGTCTGAATCTGAAGACGCCATACTGGACGGATTGGCTCGCAGATACCTACCCGTTGCCTCCTCGAGCTGTTCTGACTATCCATCCTACACCGGGCCCCTTTGTCCTGAGCTCGGTGAGCCATTTAACGCCAGTGAGTTTTGGGAGGTTCTTCAAAACCTTAATGGAAGATCGGCTCCGGGGCGGGATGGCATCTCGAACAGGGCACTCAGAAACCTGGAAGACGAATCCATAAAGATTTTTACCGATGAGATCAATCGCATATGGGAGCAGGGTTATGTCCCAGACTCCTGGAAAATGGCGTCGATCGTCTTAATCCCCAAACCGGGGCGACCTGCGGGTCTAGCCAATCTTAGGCCCATATCGCTCACGTCATGCGTCGGCAAGGTGGCGGAGCACGTCATTCACAACCGCATCTCTAAGTAGACCGAGAAGAAGGGTGTACCTTATGCTCACATTGTTGGTCTTGGCCAGCATTCTTTTCAGAAAGGCCGCTCTCGCTTGCCTTTCCTCTTCATTGTATTCGGGATGCATGTTTCGTGATATGGCATCTACGTGCATCAGCATGCTACGTTGGGCTAGTTGGTGCATTGCTACTTGAAAGACGTGGCACATGGTTTCGAAAGAGAAGCAAGAAGGGACAGAAAGAGCGTCACAAGTAATGATTAGTTGTAAGTTGGCACGCTTCCTTCCCCTTCTTTTTTTATCGTTCGTAGCCTTGCCTCACGTATTTCCAGTATCTACGTGTACCCTTGATCTCAGAGATAGCGGTACTCTTACAATCTTCTCCCACAGGGCAACCGAGTTTTAGAAACGCTTCGTCCATGCGGTAGTGGTAAGTTCCATGAATTGTTCGGTGTTTACGTCCCAAACCACAAGACTATAAGGGACGCCGCAGTGGAAGGCTCCGGAAATTTGGACTATTTGGGTTTCTTTAACATGCACCTAAATTTCAGTTTCAGTAGTTCAATTTAATTGGTATTACGAGCCTCCCCCATTCTTCCCAAATATAATTCTCTTAGTTTTGGTAGTTTGTTGATGATCCCGCCCACGGTGAATCTTGACTTATGGACCCATAAAAATTGTTTATGTGGGTGGCACCAGCTTCATCACTGTGGTCGGTCTCGGCCATGGTATGACTTGCCTTGGGGGTCTGTAAGAGCAGTCGCTGGCAGGCGGCACTTGCTAGATCACGGTGATCGGCCAAGACCACGCTTCAACTTCACTTGGCGTCCTGTAAAAACTATCTTTGGTGGGCGGCACTGAATTCATGGCAGTGATCGGTACCGCCCATAGTGCGACGTGGTTGGGGTTGGTTGTAGTTCTCACCTTAGTGCTGTCGTCATTGTGAGAGTAATTACGTAAATCCGGAACACTCACCGGTGGATGACTTTGATGGCGTTTTGAGCTGGGCAGCGCCGACCAGGGCACATACCGACCAGGGCAACGAAAGGCACAAGTTAGACAAACGCCGATCTGGAAACTGTGCGCCATGACGTTATGTGGGAGCCAAGATACGGTCTGCTTTGCAGTTCGTGCGGGAGTGCAAGGGTCTAATATATCAATACTCGCCAATGCGTTCCCATTTTGTGAGTTTGGCGAAATGCACCACGCTTCCGAGTTGTCGATGATGTCCACTTCTTTAAGCTTTCACATAATGGTCAGCTGTGTCTGCCCGAAAGCTAGAGCTTCTTTGGTCGAGGTGTGTTACGACCAAGAGATTGCTTACGAGAAGTGCTAAAAAATCATGCTTCTTTGGACAGTAACTCATCTCTCGATGAGAACGTAGAACACCATAATTCACCTTATAGTAGCTCCCTCGGCAATGCACACAGCTATTGCAGCGCTCCCGGCATCATTGGGAGCATTTAGAAGCGTAAACTACTTTGCCAGTTAGCTTATGTTTGAATCGCTCATTCATTTTGGAATGGAAAGGATCAAGCAATTCGTGCTCACGCTTAGTGTTCGCCCTGCCGATGACAGTAGCGCGGTGAGACGAAGGCAAGCAGGGGTTACACTTATTCACATGCAGAGCCAGTTTTGTTCATGTGTTAGAATGGCATGCATATTCGTGTTAATAGAAACGCTGATTTATCCACTGCCCTCTCTGGGCAATATATAGCTTTCCACATGATAGTGTGATTGAATAAACAACCCCCCAGCGTCCACTTGCTTTATTTTGTTTGTCGCTTGGCTTTGCATGCCGATTCTCGTGCACGGATGCAAAGGCGAAAGCTTACGGGGGTTTGAATACGGGGCGCCCGTGTGTCCGGCTGTGAGGGAGTAGCCTGCTTTTTGAAACCGTCAGTGATTTATAGAGGAATTGCGGTACATTGCAGCATTGCAGTTAGTGGCTGCGAGCGCTTTAATTTTTCTATATGCTTCACTGCTCACGTTGAGCACGCAGTCTATGCAAAGCAAAAGAAGACTTTCGAGAATGTTCCGATAAATTCAACAATTGCTTGCATCGAGTGCTTGCACGTGTAACTGAATTTCATTGTACACTGACAGCTTGCGTAAATGCATGGAGAGCACAAAGAACAGTAACAATAAACTACCGTGTGAACGCCTTTGTGGACACCTGCGAATGACACGTGTGGGCAAAATGTGTCACCAAAACGACGTCACCAATACACGCAGCTTATTCTCCGATCCTTCGATCGTGCAAAGACATTCTTACAAATGCAGGAGTTTGTGCAGAAATTTTCACTTTTAAAAACAAGTTGTGTTCATTATCTCTCAACTCCCTCGTCATTTTCAACCGTTTAAGCCCTGTGTGTTTTATTCTGCACTCGACGAAAACTGGCCAGCGCTGTACGGCCTTAGAAAAGGGGACACTAGTTTTATGTTGACCCACGCGAGTCAGCTGTTAATTCTCTCACGCGTTTCACATCCGGTGTCGGAATTTACTTCCGTGAGCAGCTTCTTGTTGGAGCATAATTTAATGCAAATGGTAACATTATGGGCTTTAAGTCCCAAAGCCACAGTGTTTTAGAGACGCCGTTCTCGAGTGCTCCGCATATTTCGACCATCTGGTGTTATTGAACGTGCACTAACATCGAGCAGTACAGAGACCCCTTGCATTTTGCCTCCTGCGAAATGCGACCGCCACGGCCGGGGTCGAACCCGCCGCCTTCGGGTCAGCAGCGCTAACTTAATGGTAAAGTGCGATCAAACAATAATAATAATAATAATATCTGGGGTTTTACGTCCCAAAACCACGATATGATTATGAGAGACGCCGTAGTGGAGGGCTCCGGAAATTTTGACCATCTGGTGTTCATTAACGTGCGCTGACATCGCACAGTACACGGGCCTCTACCATTTCGCCTCCATCGAAATGCGACCGCCGCGGCCGGGATCGAACCCGCGACCTTCGGGTCAGCAGCCGAGCCCCGTAGCCACTGTTCCGCCGAGGCGGACGCGATCAAACAATATTTTCGACAAAACGTTAAGATGATAGGTAGATAAAGAGAGAGAACTAAAAGGGAACATGGTTAAAAATAATAATAATGGCAAACTGTGATGTCTGAGCGCATAAGTAAGAAAAAAATCCGGTAGATCGCATGCATTCTGGGAACCGATTTCATGCGAAGCAGTCCTCAAGTAGCAGTCTATGCCGCATGTTTCACTTTGGGTCAAATGTTACGTCGTGGTCCACGACTTCGGGTATATTAAATCCGTCCCTCCTTCCCGAGACCCACACCACCACAGCGCATGTGAGTCCCATCCACCTCCATCTCTCCTCTCCTACGCTCACCCCCCTTTCTCTCCTCTAGGAATCCTCTACTCTACGGAGCGGCGCCCGCGTCCCGCGTCCTACACCCCCCACAGTTCATGCGCGTCCCCTCCTCCTCTCTTACGCTCACCCCCTTTCTCTCCTCTAGTAATCCACTACTCTCCGGAGCGGCCCCCGGGTCCCACACCCCCCACAGCGCATGCGCGTCTCCTCCCCCTATCTCTCCTCTCCTACACTCACCCCCTTTCTCTACTCTAGGAATCCTCTACTCTAGGAAGCGGTGCCCGCGTCCCACATCCCCACAGCGCATGCGCGTCCTCTCCCCCCTCTCTCCTGTCCTACGCTCACCCCCTTTCTCTCCTCTAGGAATCCTCTACTCTACGGAGCGGCTGCCGCGTCCCTCACCCCCCACAGCGCATGTGCGTCCTCTCTCCTCTCCTACACTCACCCCCCTTTCTCTACTCTGGGAATCCTCTATTCTACGGAGCGGCGCCCGCGTCCCACATCCCGACAGCACAATGCGCGTCCTCTCCCCCTCTATCCTGTCCTACGCTCATCCCCTTTCTCTCCTCTAGGAATCCACTTTACGGAGCGGCTCCCGCGTCCCACACCCCCACAGCTGATGCGCGTCTTCGCCCCTTCTCTCTCCCCTCCTACGGTCGCCCCGTCCTCTCCTCTAGGAATCCTCTACGGAGCGGCGCGCACAACAGGTGGTGCGACAGCTGCATACTCCGCTGGGGGCGCGCGCCTCATTCTCTCTCCTGAGAAGCGCCGCGATGAGCGCCCGGGCCGCTGCCGCGAAACGAGAGCGGCGACGTTTCTCCCGCTCAAGCTAACCATCTCCCCGCTGCTTCGCATCCACACATGGTTCCCTTTAGCGGAAGACGGGGAAATTTTTTTTTATAGTTGTGCACATATCGCAGGATTGGTAGCCATATCGACGACACTGGCGAGTGAACGCTCATGGTCCGACCTAACATCTGTAGTCACGTTAAAACAATACCAATTTTATGCCAAGTAAGTGTACGCTACGGTGCAGTGATGGGCGTGTCATGAGTAGTAATATTCGGCGCCGTCAAGCTACGCATGTGTTGCAAGTAAGTTTTGCGGAAGCTCGCAAGGTGGCGGAAGGGTTAAGAAAGGAAAAATACTTCCTGGTTGCCTCAATTGGTAGAGCGATCGCCCCGGAAAGGCGTTCGTCCCGGGTTCGAACCCCGGACCAGGACGAATTTTTCGAGAACTAAGAAGCTTTTCTTTCTGAGAAATCCGTATTTCCTAGTGGCTTCGCGCTACAATCGGGTGGTTGTCTATTTTCCCTTTCTCAAGCTGCGCATGGTTTTATCTTGCGCAGTCAATGTTAATTACATTGTTATGAAACCGGATAGCGAACACTGCAACCACAGTTCTTTCCTCGACATCAGGCTAGCATAAGTTCTCTTTTCAAAGCTGTTTGAAGCATCGGCGTGGTCCTGTGATAGAATGCTTGACTGCCATGCAGAATGTCCGGGTTTGATTCTGGCGGGAGCCGTGATTTGGATTCTTTGTGTCCATGGAGATTTCACACTCGTTCACAGCGGCGTCGACGCTTGCACCAGATTTTCCACAAAACTCGCTCCTGTACGGTATCCTGTAAAAATGTTTACTCCCTTCGCGCTGAAGCTTGGGTGATATAGGCTGGAAATCGCCTCCGGCGCATACCGTAATACCAAGGGCCTTGTTATGCGGGTATGTGTCACACGTGACGGGTAGGAAAGATTTCACGACGCACGCAACAAGCATTTCACGTTATTCATATCATGACCTGTTAATCGTGTTCGTCATACACTTATGCCCTTCTATGCCAATTTTGCGATATACCAATCTACGAACGCGACAACGAAAGCGCCCAAACCTATGCGGCTGGCTGGCTGGATAATAGATAGATAGATAGATTAAAACTGCCGAAGTCCATGTGGTTTGTTAAGAAATGCGTCGAATTTAAAAAAAAGACATTAGCTGCAGTAAGAGCAGATAGTGACTTCGAGCCAGCAATAATTAAGTGCTAGTTTCTTAAAGGCTAGGTCTCCAGAAAATGGCGTCCC
>JALIZH010023267.1:0-26312 GCA_030522465.1 Rhipicephalus appendiculatus | reverse complement strand
TTTATCTTCCACGTGATAGGTGTATGCCCACAGGAAGGGGCGGGGGGCAATAAGCATCGCCTCCCTTTAAAGGAGGCGCAACTCTGTGCCCCCTATTTACTTAGACAGACCTGGTACCGTCGTTATTTAATGTATGGGTACGGCCATGCAGCTTTTTGACTGCCAGGCCCAACGCTAGGAATCTTTTTTGGTGGTAGGGGTGCGGGAGGAAGGCACTTGTTGACGGCCTTGGCTATTTCAGAAAAAAGACCCATTTTTATTATTTAATTCCAGTAAAACCCCCTCCCTCCACCAGAATTTCGGGGGGGGGGGGCAGGCCCCCTTAGGGCAACCGCTCCCTGGCCACGGGCCTGATGGTGGCCGAGAACCTCTGACATGGCATTCGAAGAACTCTTTCCTACGCACTTCTTGGCTCGAAAAGCCCAAGGGACCAAAGGCAGGTTATTGTGAGTAGCACGTCACCGATGTATTTTCATTTTTGCATCCATTGTTGTATGGGTATAACCTGGAGAATAGTGGAGAGCGCAGCGTGTGCCTATGCCTCCCCGGTAGTTGCGCCGGCCGAGCGACCGACGGTATGGGTGTCCGACACCTGAAGGACTGGATGTGGTTAAGACGCATGTAGCCACAAATGAAGTCCCATACAGACGCCCAAGACGAGGAAGCGTCAGCGCAGTGCATATATCCACACCGCTGAAACATAAGCATGTTGCGACGGTTACATTCAAATTCTGGACCTCTACACCAGTGAAGCTCAACGCTTGAAACACTGCGCCAAAGGCGTATATGTATACCTCATTAGGAGGATTACGACACCTTTGAGAATGCCCAGTGTACAGGCAAGCGCGTTGAGAGGCCTCGACGTGTTTTCCACAGCGTTCATTGTCTCCCGAATGACTTCCATTGTTCGAACTAACGCGCCGAGACGCCACAGCGCGTTTTGCAAACGATGGCGGGATGTCGTCGAGTGGCCGTTCAATGGAATGTGGGTGAGGCTAGGAAAACACTTATATGAAGCATTTGATCAACGCCAATACTATATGCGCGTTGACTGCGACGAACATCAATACGTCGTTTCTTCTGTATTCTCTATTTCTTTTGTTTGCACGAACGCATGTGAATGCTAGTTACGCTTAGTTACGAAAATGCTTAGTCCAACTTTCTGTGCTATGTTTCCCATTTCAAAGATGTCTCCGCGCTCACACTGGCATATTAACGTCCTCGTAACATGCTTGGCATTGTAACATTCTTGGCATTGTAATATCCGTAGGTGACACCCTTGCGGTCACTGAGCTAAGGTATAACCGTGGACAGGAACAAATTAAGTAATTTGATTCCACGACATTTCGTTCAAAAACAGCATGATAATAGCACTATATTGAACTCCGGCTGCTCTCATCGCAGTCGTATAGGGCGCGGACAAGGAGAGATTTTCAAGCGAAGCCTGTTATAACTTCGGTGGTGGCGTCGTACGCGAGAAACCCAGTGCCGGCAAGCGTACAGAAATGCGGCCACCAAAGGTGCGCCGTTCACATGCGTATTTGCATGCGTCGTTTTCAAATAATTGATGCTCAATATATCGTGGGCTTGTCGGTGACCAGTTCCACGATATGATTACCTTGTCTCATATGGCAATCTGACCTTTTATCGAGGTGACTTATTTCACGTTGCCACGTTTGGTTGTTTCGTGGATATGAACGCATGACAGTCGTTGTTGCCTGTAGCAAATCAAGTGTTGCGCTGTTAACCGCAAGCATGAAGGTCTCATTCACGTCATGGAGCAAGGAAATAGAAGAGAGCGTTGCGGAATGCGATGGAAATAAAGAAGGACAGGGAGGCAGCAGGAAAGAGTGAACGTAAGAAAGAAAGAAAGAAACAGAAGTAGTGGTACGCCACGCACCCAAACACGAAGCTTCGCTTTCCTCCATTTTCCCGATGGACAGGGGCTCCTCCATTTTCTACAGTTTTGTAGGCTTTTTTTTTTCTTTTTGAAAAAAACCGAGTCACTTTCCTTGTAGCTTCGTGCTCTGCGAACGGGAGAACGACAATGAGAAGCCTAATGTTTTTATAGCCGAATAAAACAATCAGTAATACACAGAACAGGCGAAAAGTGGACAGCGGTAGAATCACAGGTTATGCTTTTTTCCAATGGTATAATGTCAAGTAGAAAACAAGTTGAGTATCTATTCTGACTGGCACGAGCTCAAAGTCGCCGTCACCCTTACGACGACATTTCAACAGCGACGCTAGCGTGAATGCATTTGATACCAAAAAAAAAAAAAAAAACAGCTGCTAACTTGAACGGAAAAAACTCTGAAACGAAGACCGCGGATCCTGCGAAGGTTTTAGGAAAATGCAGTCACTAAAAGCTGTGCTCCGGAGACGCATGCCACAGCTTAGGCTCTCCGAATGCACGCACGACGTCTAACATAAACAAACACACCAACCACAGCGCCGAAACACTATGTCGTCCAACGAACCATTTCGGGAATGCGTTTAGAACGTTATATTGGAACTGCGCGAACGGTCACATATTCTATCGCCTCCATGCCCGAAGGCATGATGCTTGCACGTTCGGCTCGTTTAACGCAAATTTGAATCGCTTATCGAAGTTTGCATACCAACGGTGCGTGGTAGCAGCGTACCATGATTCATGCAGCTTAAGAGCGAAAAAAACGTCAACAAAAAAAAGAAATCACGTTCAACTGTGATTTCATCTCGTGTCACAGTTTTGTGGACGCAAACCGTTTCGTGCTTTTTGAATGCTGAAACAACGTTTGAGTGCGTCGCACCTTGGAAACAGGCATTAAGCTGGTGATTGAAAGCGAAACACCGAATATTCAGAACAGTAGAAAATAAAAAAAATCACACTCCTAAAGCAAGGAAGGTTCTAGATGACAATCCGGAATATTGGTTGAGCATTTTCTTTTATTCATTTTTGTTCATACGTTTTCACGAGTCGCACATTTCATCTCTCTACGAACAACCATTTTAGTGTGCGCGTGTGTCGCGTGCTCTGAGACTACGACCCTTATAGATGGAACTGAGTCGCTCAAATATTTGAAACTCGTTGACTTTCGTGCATAGCTCGGCACACTCACTCATGAGTGCACTCAACTCACACTTACTCACACTCATTTTAACGTAGTGAGTTGAGTATGAGTGAGTACTCATGAGTGTGAGTGGACGTGAGTGTGAACGTGAGTGAGAACTCATGACTGTGAGTGAACGTAAGTGTGAACGGGAGTGAGCACTCATGAGTGCGAGTGGTCGTGAGTGAGCACTCATGAGTGTGAGTGGACGTGAGTGTGAACGTGAGTGAACACTCATGATGTGTGAGCGGTCGTGAGTGTGAACGTGAGTGAGCACTCATGGGTATGAGCACACGTGAGTGTGAACGTGAGTGAGAACTCATGGGTATGAGCAGACGTGAGTGTGAACGTGAGTGAGCATACATGAGTGTGAGTGGACGCGAGTGTGAACGTGAGTGAGCACTCATGAGGGTGACTAGGCGTGAGTATGAACGCGAGTGAGCACTGATGAGTGTGAGTGGTCGTGAGTGTGAACGTGAGTGAGCACTCATGATTGTGAGTGGACGTGAGTGAGAACGTGAGTGAGCACTCGTGATGTGTGAGCGGTCGTGAGTGTGAACTTGAGTGAGCACTCGTGATGTGTGAGCGGTCGTGAGTGTGAACGTGAGTGAGAAGTCATGAGCGTGAGTGGTCGTGAGTGAGCACTCATGAGTGTGAGTGGACGGGAGTGTGAACGTGAGTGAGCACTCATGAGTGTGAGTAGGCGTGAGTATGAACGCGAGTGCGCACTGATGAGTGTGAGTAGTCGTGAGTAGGAACGTGAGTGAGCACTGATGAGTGTGAGTGGGCGTGAATGTGCACGTGAGTGAGCGTGCACTCATGAGTGTGAGTGGACGTGAGTGTGTACGTAAGTGAGAACTCATGAGGGTGAGTAGGAGTATGAACGTGTGTCTGTACTCATGAGTGTGAGTGGACGTGAATATGAACGTGGGTACTCATGAGAGTGAGTGGACGTTTGAGTAAACGTGAGTGAGCACCCATGAGGGTGAGTAGGCGTGAGTATGAACGTGAGATCTCATGAGTGTGAATAGTATAAAGGGGAATAGTCATGAGTAGAGGCCGGATTTTTAGGCACTAAAAAATCGTGTTTTAGGCGCCAAAAATAGGCAGAGAAAACACAGGTTTAGGCCCCCCAAAATCGTAAATATAGGCACAATAAATTTTTACAAAAACTCAAATTTTCGCATAAGGATCGTGCGCGATCTGGGCTACGACAGGAAAGCAAACAAATGTTATATTTTATGATTGTACAAAGGCGTTAATCATTTAACATAGCCATGCAATGGTCCCTTTTCGGGCACGGTTTCCAGAACACGGTCTCTCCTTTTATTGTCCGGAATGGTAAGTTAAGTGTCCACCATCGAATAAACACGCTCCTGGGTCAGCTTCTTTTCGGCATGGCTGGGAAGGGCAGCACAGGATTCAATAACCAGACCGCTAAAAGGCCAGAAGGGTCTGTTAGCCTTGTATTGGCCGGGTCTAATAGCGCAGAGTCAATTTCTCCTCTTTGTGTGAACACCATAAATGGCCCCTTACCAGGTTTGATCGTTTCGAGCTAGAAGTTTAATGCATGCACTGCGCTAACGATCACGTCTGCCAAGATTTGCAACGCTACGATGCCCGGAAGGAGGTGAAATGTCAGACTGAACGCCTAGTGCCCTTTATCTCACGGGCGCGCGCACCAATGTGGGGGAGGTGAAGTTCAACAAGGAATGGTCCTGTGTATGTCACAGTAGTAAATGAAACTGCGATAATTATTCGAGGCTACATGTGTAATTTGTGCAATCCGTTGCTTGAATAGAAGAATAAAAGTTAATAGAAATATTAAAACATACAAATGGAATGTGTGCGCATTTTTCTTTAGTTTTTTCTTCGAATCGAGAGCGATGCGAGACTTAGCTGCCTATATTTCTTTTGTGTTCGTGTTCTCGCCGTTCCCGCGTCGTGCCGGCGCCAGCCCTGACAACGCTTAGCATGTTTTTAGTGCATCGTCCCTTACAGCAGTTCCAGCTGTGCGACGCGCTGTGTTGTGGTAAGGATACAGGATCCATGCCAGCCTCTCCAAACGCATAGACGGATCCATCCCACAGAAACAGGCACTACACTATAGAGCGAACGCCGAAACGATACAACACCGCTTGTGCGCACGACCTGGCTTGGGCATGTCATGTGCACATAGTGTAATCTTGCATGCGCATGGCGTGTTGATGCGTCAACGTCGTGTGATCTTCCGGCTCCGAGTTTCTCTGATACCGAAGAGGGCAGGGAAGGAATTTGGCTTGCGAGTGGCAAAGGTTTCAAGCTCACCTACCGGCATCATGCTTTCGCGGCTCGCAATGAACCGAATAAAAAGTTCTTGGGGTACAAAGCTCTTCATTGGGCACATGAATACTTCCAGTATCTGACTGAAATTTCTCATATGACCTGGTGAAGCGCCCTTTAAGAGTAAATTACAAACGAAACAAAAGCTATGTGCACATCTGATTTTTTTTTACCTACTTTCTATTTTCTCCTGACGGCACTCCATGGTTTCGCATTCGCTCTCCATATTCCTGCTACTGCGCGCAGGCACCTCCTGTTTTCTGCACCCCACCACGCCCAAGTCTTCAAGGAGGTGCTTCATTTCCATGGGAACACTGGACTGGAAAACCGGCGGTAAAAGCCGCCCGCCACGTCCTCGGCCAAAGACGCCACTCTCCTCTTCTTCCCCTCTTCTCTTCCCGCCTTTATTTTCCTCTCCCCATTCCACTGTACACGCTGGCACGTGTTCCCATTTAGGGTTGCAGAAATAGCGTCTTTTCCTCTCCCCTGCTCCAACCGCTCGCGCCATGTCAGTGCGGTGAGGTAAGGTGGCCGGCGCGTCCCATTTCACTGCTGCTACCGGTTGCTTCCCGGATGTTTGTTGAACTAGGGGAACTACCCTAGTGAAAAAATCCGTATGTACGGAAGATACGGATCCGTACATACGGAATTATGGTATTACGGATCCGTATGATACGGATCCGCATGGTACGGATCCGCATAATCCATATATATGGATTATACGGATCCGTATCCTCCGTATATACGGTTTCCATATATACGGAAATATGGTATTATGGATGCCTTATGATACGGCAGGTCGTGCGGATTTGTGGTCGTGCGGAAACCGCATGATACGGCTTACATATATACCTTTTCCGCATCAGATGCCATATGAAATGTGTCCATTTCGAGATACTAAAATCTATCTTCTGTAAGGCAAAACTGACTTCTACAAGGGTTAATTGTTGTGTGATTTTGGTTTAGCGAGTCCATACAATGCAGACAAGGTCGTCCATGAAGTCAGAACTTGTTGGAGGACAGCTTAATCGAGAGATAAAAGTAAACTGAGTAATATTTATGCTGCACATGTACGCGCAGAATAATCGTAAACGACGTGCACTGTCAGATGACAACACCCTCGCATGCACCACGCAGAATAACCACAAACAATGCGCACTGTCAGACAAGACGACACCCTGGCACACACCACCACACACGCACTTGTTCACGTCTGCCACCACTGGTTATGCTCCATTTGTCGAGAATGTAGAAACAGTGGCAGTTGTCACACGTAGAGTAAGCGTAAACAATGCGCACTGTCAGGCGACACGACACCCGGGCACACACCAATCAGAATAAGCATAAACAATGCACACTGTCAGATGACACGACACCCTGGCACACGCCACAACACATGCACTTGTTCACATCTGCCACCACTGACCATGCTCAATATTGCGAGGATGTAGAAACAGCAGAATCTCTCACACAGTTCCTGCCATTGCAAGGTAATCGCATTGACCCGCCATCCTTAACTGCAATGAAGGCATGGTGTTCTCACTGGCGGGTAAACCTTTGAAGCTGTAATGCCAAGCAAGCGGGAAACGTGGTGGAGCAAGCAAAGTCCATGGTGACACAAAAATACGTGGTTCTCCGATGTAACTAGAGTTGTGGCAGGTCGCGTCATGCACCTTCGGGTTCCCAAGGTGTTACGAGATCCTGCAGATTATAAACCTTTCCTGCAGGCACACAAACACACACACGTGTCACCATTCGGTTGCAATGTAGACAACAGCTAGCCGACGGGCGCCTATTCACTGCCGCACAACCACAGGACATCCAACGCCTAGCTGGTTGCGAAGGGCAGGGCAGCCGTTTCAGCACTGGCGTTCCAGGTATCCGGCCAGGATGGCTACAAACGCTTACGGGTATATCAGCAAAGAATCGCAGCAGCAAGGAAACATCGCAAGCGCGATTGCTTAGACGCGGCAGCGTGCGATACACTGGCAGGAGCGCCTCAAGCCACGAAAGCCAAGCCCAACGTAGGTGGTGGCGCGCGCCGCGGTGGAATGTAGCGTAATACCATCGTGGGTGAGAGGGAAAGACGACGGTCGCCGAGGGAGCGTTTGACGGGCACAGAAAGTATAGAGGAGGCGATACTCCTCTCTACCTAAGAGGGAGGGAGGCCCCTCCCTTTTTGGTGACAAGAGAAAAGAGGGGGGCGCCCCCCCCCCCCCCCCCCCCGTGCGCTCGCCTATGGTCATGGGTTCAGGTATAACACCATGCTTTCCGTATACTACTTATTGCCACGCGGATCTTTCCGCATAGCACATACGGATTCCGTTTGTTCTTTCCGTATCCCATGCGGTTTCCGCATGTTCCGTATCATACTTTCCGTATATTCCGTATCGCCGTATGAGTCGATCCGTATAACAGATACGGCATCCGCATGTTCCTTAAGGCTACATCCGTACGCCCATACGGAATTCCTTATGTACCATATGATACTTCCATATGTTCCTTACAATTTCCGTAAGCATCCGTATACGTTCGTACAAAATCCATTTATTTTATACGGAAAATATGCGGAATCCGTATGTTTTCCGTATGACGGCATGCGGATTTTTTCAGTAGGGTAGGTTGTTGCACTCCATAAAGTCCCGAAACGTCAATTTTGCCCAGTAACATGAATTACGGTCTCAAACTGTACTCGAAAGCAAAATTTGAGGCTAAATAGCGTTCATATAGGCACTAATTTTGAAAATAGGCATTTATGGACACTTATAGACATTTAGGCACAAACCCCAAAAATAGGCATTTATAGGCACTATAAAAACACTATAAAAGCCCTCCTTTGCTCCTAATTCATGCTCATATATCAAAGTGGCGCGATAGGAACGCAAGGAAAAAAATAGGCATTTGCCTATAATCCGGTCTCTAGTCATGAGTATGAACGTGAGTGAGCACTCATGAGTGCGAGTGGTCGTGAGTGAGCACTCATGAGTGTGAGTGGACGTGAGTGTGAACGTGAGTGAACACTCATGATGTGTGAGCGGTCGTGAGTGTGAACGTGAGTGAGTACTCATGGGTATGAGCAGACGTGAGTGTGAACGTGAGTGAGCATACATGAGTGTGAGTGGACGCCAGTGTGAACGTGAGTGAGCACTCGTGAGGGTGACTAGGCGTGAGTATGAACGCGAATGAGCACTGATGAGTGTGAGTGGTCGTGAGTGTGAACGTGAGTGAGCACTCATGATTGTGAGTGGACGTGAGTGAGAACGTGAGTGAGCACTCGTGATGTGTGAGCGGTCGTGAGTGTGAACTTGAGTGAGCACTCATGAGCATGAGCAGACGTGAGTGTGAACGTGAGTGAGAAGTCATGAGCGTGAGTGGTCGTGAGTGAGCACTCATGAGTGTGAGTAGGCGTGAGTATGAACGCGAGTGAGCACTGATGAGTGTGAATAGTCGTGAGTAGGAACGTGAGTGAGCACTGATGAGTGTGAGTGGGCGTGAATGTGAACGTGAGTGAGCGTGCACTCATGAGTGTGAGTGGACGTGAGTGTGTACGTAAGTGAGAACTCATGAGGGTGAGTAGGAGTGAGTATGAACGTGGGTCTGTACTCATGAGTGTCAGTGGACGTGAATATGAACGTGGGTACTCATGAGAGTGAGTGGACGTGTGAGTGAACGTGAGTGAGCACCCATGAGGGTGAGTAGGCGTGAGTATGAACGTGAGATCTCATGAGTGTGAATAGTATAAAGTGGAATAGTCATGATTATGAACGTGTGTGAACTCATGAGCGTGAGTAGGTATGTCGCACAGAGAAACACGGCGACACACACACACAGTGAGTGGTCGTGCTAAGGAAATGAGAAGCCCTAATGGCGCTGACTTTGTTATCTAGTGGCAGTTGACTAGACAAGCGATGTGAGGCCGAAAAAAAATGTTTTATTGTGATGTAGTGTTAGCTCAGTAACATGCGTTTCAAATTGTAAGAAAACAGGAAGCAGGACTCGCAATAGGAAAATGAGGTTTGACTTTTCTTCAAAACTCTCACTCGTGCAGCGCGTTTCGATCGGCTAGCGTGTCGAAGACGCTGCCGGATACGTGAAACATCACGCAGCTGGCATTCTGATTCTGCGCCGTTCGTGTACGCTGTGTGCCCTGGCGCCCTGGCGGCGCGGAGCACCGTCGCGTCGGCGCCTGTCCCGGCGTAGCGGTGACTGCGGCTGCTGCGGCGACGGCACCTCCTCTGTCTCCCGTCTCATGGTGGGCGCTACTTGTTTGGTAGTGTAGAGTGCGAGAAAGAGTTTTAGCAAGTTATGGAAATACGGTACGGGACTACGCTACCGCTCCTTCTCTCTCGCTCGTTGTGCTTTCGCCGCTCCTAATTCCAGTAAAGGCACCACAACACCACAAAGGCCTTTTCAAAAATTACTGTGGGGTGTCACGCCTTATTGTTGGCTTTCAGCCTACGCATTGTTTACGATGCAGCTGTCGATAGGAGGAGGCACTTTAATATAATACTTTGTTGAGCGCGTTGGTTCATTGTGGAATAGATTTGAGCGCGAAAGGACGAGACACGAGAAGAGAAGACGACTACACGAGCCAGTTGTAAGTTCAGCGCTCTGTGTGTCTTATCTTTGTTCATTCTCGCTCCATGCGCTGTGAAACATTGAAACTCGTAAGTTTGTGTCTTTCATAGTACTCTCTCACGCATCCCAGACTTTTCACGTGCACTTCAGAGCAAACATTTTAAAAAAGAATGACAAATGAATATATCGCCACGTGCGTGGCTCAAGAAAGACGACAACACAAATGCACGTGGGCTGTGTACAGAAGGTAGAAAGAACAACGAAGAACTCGCTGGCGCGGTGCGCTAAAAAAACGACCTGCTGCTGTTCTCTCGATCACTGTGTTACGACCTCTGTCTTGACGTCGCGACAATATTAAAAGTTGTGGCTACCTCAGCTCGTTGGCTCTGAACGAACCGTGGGACCGTGAATCGCCTAGAAACCAGAAAAAAAAAATTCACGTTGCCCCTGATCAATCCGCCGAACACGGCTTGAATATCAAAACCACCGTGGGCGACTATATAACCGTGCAATTGATATCGATATATTTTTTGAGCTTGCTTTTCGACCAAGGCCCCCTTCGCGTGAGACATACAAGGCTTTCGCCTTAATAAATGATGAGTTTGTGACGGCGTTTTCACCCTTGCGCATAACGTGTATTTTGCATGATCTAACCTGTGTTTCTTCTTTTAGTTATTAGGCTTGAACATGGACGAAGGAAAATAACTAGGGGGGAGCGTCATATGGCATTACAAGTCACTTTTTCCCGTTTAATGAGGCATGTAGGACTATCGCCTTAATTCGAATGATTTTATATGAAGTACACCGATTCATTGTGGTAGATACACCTTTGTTCGCGTAATCCGATGTCCACGTTCCTGCATCAACTCGCCATGTTTCAAAAGCGGCATAATCCAAGCATTAACGGGGCCGCTGGTGAGGCGCACAGAAATCACAATGTGGCACAATGCCGATCTGGGCTGTGGTGGTGTGCTCCTTTCTCGTCTACGTCGCTGGTTTTTCCCAATGTTGACTCAACAAACACAAGCGTTCAATGCTAGTATGTTCGAGCTGCGCGCAAGCGCAATGCATTTTGTATCACGCAGATAAAGTGCAGTACAAAGCAAGGATAATTATGTGATGAAACAAGGTACTGCGCAAAGGACACAGGGACAAGGAAGTGAACGAGGATGGGCGCAGTCCTCGTTCACTTCCTTGTCCCTGTGTCCTTTGCGCAGCACCTTGTTTCATCATGTACGACCGACTCGCCCAGCAACATGCATTATTGAAATTATTATGTGAAGTGGTAGCGCTTGAACGTGAACGTGAGTGAGTGCCTACGAGTGTGAGTACACGTGAATACGAACGTGAGTGAGTGCCTATGAGTGTGAGTGGGCGTTAGTATAACCTTGAGTAAGCATCAGTGGGTGTGAGTGGGCGTGAGCATGAACGCGAGTGCGAGCACACATGAGTGTGGACGTGAGTCATGTTTGAAAAAAAACGCGAAAAAAAACACCTCACGCAGGCACGAAGGAGACAGGACGACGCGCTTGAACGTGAACGTGAGTGAGTGCCTACGAGTGCGAGTACACGTGAGTGCGAACCTGAGTGTGTGCTTATGAGTGTGAGTAGGCGTAAGTATGAACGTGAGTGAGTGCCTATCAGTGTGACTAGGCGTGAGTACAAGCGTGAGTGAGCGCCTATGAGTGTGAGTAGGCGTGCGTACGAGCTTGAGTGCCTATGAATGTGAGTACACGGGAGTATGAACGTGAGTGAGTGCCTATGACTGTGAGTAGGCGTGAGTATTAACGTGTGTGCTTATGAGTGTGAGGTGTGGTACGAAAGTGAGTGCTGTAAGTGTGAGTAGGTGTGAGTAGGAGTTAGTATGAGAGTGAGTGCCTATGAGTGTGAGTAGGCGTGAGTATTAACAAGAGTAAGTGCCTACGAGTAAGTATACGTGAGTATGAACGTGAGTGAGTGGCTATGAGTGTAAGTGGACCTGAGTATGAACGTGAGTGAGTGCTTATGTTTGTGAGTAGGCGTGAGTATGAATGTGAGTGAGCGCCTATGAGTGTGAGTAGTCGTGAGTGTGAACGTGAGTGAGTACTCGTGAGTGTGAGTAGGCGTGAGTATGAACGTGAGTGAGTGCTTCTTTGTGTGAATAGGCGTGAGTATGAACGTGAGTGAGGGCCTATGAGTATGAGTTGGCGTTAGTATGAACGTGAGTGAGTGCTTATGAGTGTGAGCAGTAGTGAGTGTGAACGTGAGTGAGTGCCTCTTAGTGCGAGTGGACGTGAGTGTGAATGTGAGTGACTGCCTACGAGTATGAGTGGACGTGAGTGTGAACGTGAGTGAGTGCCCCCCGAGTGTGAGTAGTCGTAGGTGTGAACGTGAGTGAGTACTCATGAGTGTGAGTAGCCGTGAGTGTGAACGTGAGTGAGTACTCATGAATGTGAGCGGATGTGAGTGTGAACGTGAGTGAGCGCCTAAGAGTGTCAGTAGGCGTGAATATGAACGTAAGTGAGTGCCTACGAGTGTGAGTAGTCGTGAGTGTGAACGGGAGTGAGTACTGATGAATGTGAGTGGAGGTGAGTGTGAACGTGAGTGAGTACTCATGAGTGTGAGTGGAGGTGAGTGTGAACGTGAGTGAGTACTCATGAGTGTGAGTGGACGTGAGTGTGAACGTGAGTGAGTGCGAAGGCTGAAAAAATTGTGGTGAGTGAGTTTGAGTGAGTACTCCATTAAAGTGCCGACCTATGCTTTCGTGGTTAAGTTTCCGTTTACAGCGACGAATTAGTTTTATCGCTTTACCGTTTTTTCGACTGTGTGGGGCCCTCGGACTATGTGTTTCCAGGGATCTTTTTTTCTTGTCCGTCTTTGAAGCTTTAACTCCTATTAAACGGCTGCGCGCGAGCTAAGCCTCTCTTTCACGCCCTCACCAATTACGTTACTAGCTTCGCAGAATGCATTCCTGACACAGTCTGCTTACTTTTTTTGCGTTTTTGAGGGCAATGTTGTCCGATAGCTTCTATTGTGTAACTTTCATTGTGTAAATTGCTTACCGATAATAACAGCAAGAAAAACAGTAGAACTATTTGAGCAAACGAACAAGAGGTAAAGCATGGCAAAACTTTAAAACTGAGAACAAGAAATAAAAAAAATAAAAAAGTAGCTCAGTAAGCGTGCACCATTATCGTTAAATCATAGCAAAATAATGAACGTCGTCGGTAAGTTTATATGAATCTCTCGTGCCGAATCGAACGCCAAGAATTAAGGACTAATGAAACTACATTTGAGTGGAGAATTGATATCCTGTTGACAGAAGAGAGAGGAAAAAAAAAAAAGAACACGCGAAACACACCCCACCAGCGGCGCTCGCATTCGTTGGTTGTCGAGCACGAAGCTACGAGTCGAGTGCCTACGTAATTTGAGACTCGCAATTAACTCAATCGTAATTCATTAACGCAGGCGTATGTCCGATCATGTACTACAACACCGCTAACTTTTTAGGTGTACATTTTAAGCCGAAAGCTTTACAAGAAGTGCATCGTCGCTTGTGCCTGGTAAGATCATGTGTTGCACAGAACAGCTGACTTTGCGCAAAGGCGTCGATCCTCGACGTAACGCTTGGCTCAATGCCAAGCAACGCGGCATAGGCACTCCTTTCTGACGGCTTTGCACGAAATCGATTCCCACAATGCGTCCGCCGCGGTGAAGCAGTAGTTATGGTGCTCGGCTGCTGACCCGAAGGTAGCGGGTTCGATCGCGGCCGCGGCGGGGGGCATTTCGATGGGGGCGAAATGCTAGAGGCCCCTGTACTGAGCGATTTCAGTGCACATTAAAAAAAAAAAGCAGATAGTCGAAGTTTCCGGAGCCCTCCGCTACGGCGTCCCTCATAATCATATCGTGGTTTTGGAACGTAAAACCTCATATATTATTTGATTGCTACAACGAGTGGGATCTGCCGGAATGCTTTTGCGCGTTTTTTTTCTAAACATAAAAAAAGTATTCAGGAATGTGTGTAGCAGCTCGTGTGTTTGCCTAATGGGGCGCATGATTAATACAAGGCTTTAATTTTGGCCGCGGTCCACGTTGCAACATTCCTCTTACTCGTTGAGACAGAAACGGAGGAAAAGCGTTAGCAACGTTCACCGAACGGCGTGTGCCCGCGGTTGATGTGTTCTTCTCTAGTAACTACGCCCCAAACGAACTGGATACTGATCCTGTTCTCTGCCCAACTAACACAGTTCTACAACAATGCTTGAATCAACACAGAGCATATGTCAAGGCACATTTGCTCTAATAAAGAAAACCTCTTTATTTCTGTGTTCAGGGGGCGTAGCCGGGGGGGGGGGGGAGGGGAGGTTTCACCCCCCCCCCCCTCCCGAGGCTTTTTTCGTATTGTCATGTATCGCCGACCAAAAGAGCTAGATGCGCCGGAAATCATCCCAGATTTTATCTGAAGTTGCTTTTCGCAGTCGAAAATACACTTTGGTGTGAACTTTACGGACCCCCGGCGGTCCTGTATCTGGCATTGCAGCGCATGATACCGTACAAAATATTCTGCAAAAGAAGGTGTGGTGCCTTGTATTGCCATTTTAGCCGTGTCACCACGAAGGAGTAACTATTGTTGACACGCAGGACGCTCTGGATTAAGATATATAGAAGGGGCCTCTAACAAACCTCAACTAGCGGGCCGCGGTAACGAAATTTAGTCCCACAAGCGCTGGGAGAAGTGAAGATGGTGGATTCCGGGAAGGGGGGGGGGGGGGGAGACAGAGAGTATGAATCAAAATGTCACCAAACGTTGCCTCTTGAAAGAATCAAGAAATCCTTTCCTGCATGGGTAATTTCAGAAGGGTATTTCACGTCAGGTCTCGGAACACATATGGATACTGATTTTCAGGATGACTAAAATCTGGACGCCGATTGTGAAACATGGAGTTTTCGTTTCACGGTGATATTTCAACTTATCACGAGCGCATGGGGTGCCTCACGCACACGCACAAAACACTTGAGACCAGTCCCCTCTCTGTAGCTTGCCTGAACAAAGAGCTATTATACGTAGTAGGCGAGAAAACTATGCGAATACTATTTAGTAAACTCGCAAGGCTATTCTGTCTGAAGGCGCGGGCCGCCAGCAAGGAGTCCGCGGGCCGCTTGTTTTGTCTCGGCAATGCACTATATTCTTAGAACAAAATGTATCTACTAATTGGGGCTGCTAGGGTACGCCGACCAGCGGGGGGTGCATCCCCCCAATGGATAAGTAAGTGCGGGCAGAGAGCACCATTGATTCACTCCTTTGACGACTCTGACGTCAAAGTTGCTCCGATGTATTCACTGTTGCCAGTGAGCTGACATTTTTGAGATCAGTCTTTGAAACACACCCAATTTTTTTTCCTTGTCCCCGAAGCGAATCCACATCGACGACGCTGCTAAGGAGACTATAATGTACTAGCAATCCTGCTTTGCCAAAATTACTTCCTTCTAAGGGTGATAGTGCTTCGAACAGCCCTATTTCGGCCAAAGCATGATGCCTATCTTGTGCTATGTATGTGGCGTTTTTTTTTTTTTCTTAAAGAGCCAAATCAGAAAAGTGCTAAATTTCACGGGAGCGTATAACGTGCCAAAGTATATTTCTCTTTAAAACGAATTGTAGTCAAAATGGTACAATTCCTCATCGTAACGTGAACTCAAAAAGGCAGTTTTGAATTTTAAAAAATCTGGGAAATCCTTTATCTGCTTTCATCAAACCGAGTCAGATCCATTAAATCCCTGCTACTTCAATAAACACGACCAAAACAACCAAGGTGACCGGGTCCAATCTGTTTCATTTGGGTCCTAGTAGCTTTCCTATATTGCTTTCATTCGACAACCTTTGCGCTGCATATCATGGCCTTCTTTTACCCCGATACGGTATATTTGAAATAGAAGACAACTGAAATGAAGATATTGGCCACTGATTTATTCATTGAAGAAGAAGCGATCCGAAACGGCGTAAATCAAATGAGCTAAGAAGAAGACGAAGAAGTGCTGAAACAGTTTTCAGGCTACGAACAAAAATAAACAAACAAACAAACAAATAACCAAGCATTTTTCTGAAGGCCCTCAAGATGCCAGGAACGACAAAACGCTACCGGCAGTCCAGAATGATGCGCATTTTCTCTGGTAGGACCACTCGCTCAACAAATCTAGTTATCGTCGTTACGCCGATGCAACAAAAGGCGGCACCGACGGAAGCACAAGCATGGTGTTAATGTTGTCGCAAAATATTGCTGTATCGTTCATTTGCTGCGATTTATACTTCTTCTACGATCTAAGTCAAGCCCAAATGAATTGTTACAATCTCTAAAAGCTAAATACAAATTTTTCTCTGGAATACTGACGAGAGTAGGCTACATGGATTTTAGCCACAATATAGATTTGAGGTATTTTGGTGAAATGAGCGCACTGGCGAAAATATGTTGGAGCTGGCCCGACCATATTGTCCGTAGCAAAAAAAAACTGCGTTTTTTTTTTTCAGTTTCAGTTAAAGCAGACTTGGCTGTTTTAGAAGAAAAGCGCCACATATGCATGATCTGGCTAGAATAGTTCTATTTCTTCCGCTCTGTTATTTCGAGCTCAGTTAGCCCGGCGTCTTGCAATACTACCAATAATAATAATTTGTGGAGTTTGACGCACCAAAAACCAGGGTATTGTTATCAGGCACTTCGAAGTGTAGGACTACGAAAATTTCTAGCGCTTGTATTATTTAACAAGAACTTAAATCAAGGAGGCTCGCACACTTACAGTGGCCTCAAGCATTTCGTCTCCATAAAAATTCCACCGATGAGGTCGGAATAGAACCCACATCATTCGCGTCAGCAGTCGAGCACCGTAACTACTGCACGACCGCGGTGGCTTGAGCTTTGAAAAGTTTGTTTGCTTTGTATTTTTTTTGTCTTTTATAAATGCTAGTATCACGAAGTCAATGAAAACCTATATTTAATGTGTATTCCATAGAACCAGAGCTGTCTATGTGAGCTACGTTGTCTCGTGTCTCAGTAGCGTAATGTTTTGGGATAAGTGGTGTTGAAAGGTCCTGCCTAAAACGTTAATATCTCATAAAGCACGTGAATGGATGTCTATACAACTCTGGAAACGAAGCAGTATGAAAGGTGCTCATTCGCAAAACATCGCGTCGTCTAAATAGCATCAGGTAGCATCCTATATTCCCAAGGAAATTTTACATTTCACTTCTGGTTCTCGTTTGCGGTCAGAGAAACCGGTCATAACAATTTCGCTCACCGGCAATTCATCTCAGCAATACATGCACCATGCATTATTAAGGTTCGCAATCAGTGTGAACGTTTGCTTAGTTTTCATGCAAATAAATGCTATCAGTTGCACTTTCTAAGAAAGCGTAGCAGTATATTTTAATGGGACGTCAGGTGGAAAGCTGGATAAAACTGTCTGGTGGGTAGACAAACTTACGTAGAATTGCGTTAAAATGGCACTACCAGAAGGTAAACTTGATCACTGTGTCTATGACAAAGCTCCTATATGTATGTAAGTCTGCTAGACGTAACTCCGCTCTTCGTTATTGTTTTTTTTTTCAAGTATAGCTGGCAGATTTCGCGGGCGAGCTTATTCTAACAGTGCGTAGTATAGCGGGTAAAAATACATGCGCACACAGCATGAAAAATTGATTCGATCACCGTTTTCAACAGATTTTGATCAATTAGCTCCTCGAAACTGAGATAATTGTGACGTTTGTTGTGAATTCTGCTCGATCGATTATGTAGAAGGATCTCCAAACACGAGCGGAAAAACAGGAGCATGCAAATGCACAGCAAAATATAGCGAGGTTTAAATTTAGTGCATTATTTGCTATTATAATTTATATCTTCAGTAATAAATTTGTGTTTTCTAAATGGCTTCTTCACATGACTCAACTTAAATGATATAGTGATTGTAACGTAAATATACAAACCTTCCCACATGAAGCTTTCATATTCCAAAGTCGTAGTAAGATTAATTTCCAGTAATCATGCAAAAATACATGACGATTGCGGTGCGTTATAGATCCTGGTGTAACTATTGTTCAAGGTGAACAGCTGGAAAGGAAAATTATGAGGGCCTTCTTCTCACGAAACGTGTGATGCAGCAACGTAATGGCAGTAGAATTAAGCGCGAAATATAAAGTTTCGTTAGTACTAGATTGCCACTTAAACAACGTTCACTTTTCCAAATGGGTCTCAAAGAATGTACTGCGTATCCAGAGTTGCATAGACTTTCGTTAGTTCACTTGGCCAGCCCTATGTAAAAGACTTTTAATTGTTTCCTCCGCAATGGCAAGCGGGCACGTTTCACCGGACAGTTGCTGTGAACGATAAGAAGTGTAAATGTAAAACAAAAGCTACGCATTTCATTAGATCACAGTTTTTAACAGATTTTGTGCTGTAGCAGCGTCATCATGGAACTACCCTACTGAAAAAATCCGCATGCCGTCATACGGAAAACATACGGATTCCGCATATTTTTCCGTATAAAATAAATGGATTTTGTACGAACGTATACGGATGCTTACGGAAATTGTAAGGAACATATGGAAGTATCATATGGTACATAAGGAATTCCGTATGGGCGTACGGATGTAGCCTTAAGGAACATGCGGATGCCGTATCTGTTATACGGATCGACTCATACGGCGATACGGAATATACGGAAAGTATGATACGGAACATGCGGAAACCGCATGGGATACGGAAAGAACAAACGGAATCCGTATGTGCTATGCGGAAAGATCCGCGTGGCAATAAGTAGTATACGGAAAGCATGGTGTTATACCTGAACCCATGACCATAGGCGAGCGCACGGGGGGGGGGGGGGGGCGGGGCGCCCCCTCTTTTCTCTTGTCACCAAAAAGGGAGGGGCCTCCCTCCCTCTTAGGTAGAGAGGAGTATCGCCTCCTCTATACTTTCTGTGCCCGTCAAACGCTCCCTCGGCGACCGTCGTCTTTCCCTCTCACCCACGATGGTATTACGCTACATTCCACCGCGGCGCGCCACCACCTACGTTGGGCTTGGCTTTCGTGGCTTGAGGCGCTCCTGCCAGTGTATCGCACGCTGCCGCGTCTAAGCAATCGCGCTTGCGATGTTTCCTTGCTGCTGCGATTCTTTGCTGATATACCCGTAAGCGTTTGTAGCCATCCTGGCCGGATACCTGGAACGCCAGTGCTGAAACGGCTGCCCTGCCCTTCGCAACCAGCTAGGCGTTGGATGTCCTGTGGTTGTGCGGCAGTGAATAGGCGCCCGTCGGCTAGCTGTTGTCTACATTGCAACCGAATGGTGACACGTGTGTGTGTTTGTGCGCCTGCAGGAAAGGTTTATAATCTGCAGGATCTCGTAACACCTTGGGAACCCGAAGGTGCATGACGCGACCTGCCACAACTCTAGTTACATCGGAGAACCACGTATTTTTGTGTCACCATGGACTTTGCTTGCTCCACCACGTTTCCCGCTTGCTTGGCATTACAGCTTCAAAGGTTTACCCGCCAGTGAGAACACCATGCCTTCATTGCAGTTAAGGATGGCGGGTCAATGCGATTACCTTGCAATGGCAGGAACTGTGTGAGAGATTCTGCTGTTTCTACATCCTCGCAATATTGAGCATGGTCAGTGGTGGCAGATGTGAACAAGTGCATGTGTTGTGGCGTGTGCCAGGGTGTCGTGTCATCTGACAGTGTGCATTGTTTATGCTTATTCTGATTGGTGTGTGCCCGGGTGTCGTGTCGCCTGACAGTGCGCATTGTTTACGCTTACTCTACGTGTGACAACTGCCACTGTTTCTACATTCTCGACAAATGGAGCATAACCAGTGGTGGCAGACGTGAACAAGTGCGTGTGTGGTGGTGTGTGCCAGGGTGTCGTCTTGTCTGACAGTGCGCATTGTTTGTGGTTATTCTGCGTGGTGCATGCGAGGGTGTTGTCATCTGACAGTGCACGTCGTTTACGCTTATTCTGCGCGTACATGTGCAGCATAAATATTACTCAGTTTACTTTTATCTCTCGATTAAGCTGTCCTCCAACAAGTTCTGACTTCATGGACGACCTTGTCTGCATTGTATGGACTCGCTAAACCAAAATCACACAACAATTAACCCTTGTAGAAGTCAGTTTTGCCTTACAGAAGATAGATTTTAGTATCTCGAAATGGACACATTTCATATGGCATCTGATGCGGAAAAGGTATATATGTAAGCCGTATCATGCGGTTTCCGCACGACCACAAATCCGCACGACCAGCCGTATCATAAGGCATCCATAATACCATATTTCCGTATATATGGAAACCGTATATACGGAGGATACGGATCCGTATAATCCATATATATGGATTATGCGGATCCGTACCATGCGGATCCGTATCATGCGGATCCGTAATACCATAATTCCGTATGTACGGATCCGTATCTTCCGTACATACGGATTTTTTTCACTAGGGTAAGACAACATTTAAAATGCTGGAGAAGCAAATACCCATCTCT
Organism: Rhipicephalus appendiculatus; assembly: GCA_030522465.1. Taxonomy (NCBI): domain Eukaryota; kingdom Metazoa; phylum Arthropoda; class Arachnida; order Ixodida; family Ixodidae; genus Rhipicephalus; species Rhipicephalus appendiculatus. The sequence continues at coordinate 5,813 of JALIZH010023267.1, read as the reverse complement.
CTCTCATAAATAAACAAATATATATATATATATATATAGTCCTCACATGCGAGCCCCCCCCTCCCCACCCCCCCGAACAAAATTCCTGGCTACGCCACTGTCTGTGTTCTCTGGGTTTCTGCTTTGGTACGTTTGGTCAGTCAGACCAAAAAATAACAGGGTCCTAATGCATTCATTTACGACGACTCAGGGAATGTCATCTCCTCAAGGCGCATGGGCTGCCTATCTACAGCTGGTTAGCGCCTGTCTACTTCGCGAAAGCACGGAACAAAGCACAAAACGCTATTTAAGTACATCCTCTGCATCAAATGCACAGCGTCAAGGCACACCGTTCTATCATTATGCTATTCGCGTTAAATGGCAAATGACTCCAGTTAATTCCTGCTGCAAGTTTCAACGAAGACAAGACAAGGCTTCCACTTGGCGACATCCTAAATAACAGAACAAACAACTGTGATGCTGTGAAAGTGAGATACCCGCAGCATCTTTCAATGGGCTCCTTTTGCTTTCTGCTTGATGGTATGCATTGTATAATACTGATCAGATAGACAAATTCCGGTGTATAGCTGAATTAAATCAGAGGAACGTCTAACGCGACGGCACCCGAAAGTTTCTGACGCTTCTACACTGCCGAAAATAACTTCCTCGAAGATAGGAGTGATTTCTTTCTATATCCCAGTTGCTACACCGTCCACCAATAGTAATACTTTTTCTTCAATGCAGCCTAAAGGGTGATATACTGGCTGTCAGTGACACTGGATAACCCGTGCACGCTTGCGGCCCATCGATGGCCGTTGAAGCTCCGCATGATCCTGAAGAGCTCATTAACGATGCAGTAAAGGGGAACGGCTCAGCGATGTTAGGCTGTGAGGTAATTAGCTCAGAAACTGGCTGAGAAGCGTGAGCTGCCAAGTCGGTTGCTTCTACTGACGTTACCCAGGCGCCTCGACAAGTAAGATGCCCAAAATATAGCTCGTTTCCTTGCGACATGGACGTAGGCAAAGTGGAAGGGAAATGAAAGGAGCAAATTAGAACCCTCGATGAGTACTTAAGACTGCAGCAGATGCTTCTTACTCCACCGGTGCTACTCCAAGAACGGCACTTTAATTATCACGTAGATGGTCGCGTTGCGCTATACCGTACAGGTCGACAGGTTGTCAGTCTGAGAACCCAAGTAATTACAGGCACAACGCGTCAGATGGGAGGGTGCAGTTGATGCATAATCTTTCAAGCCGTCCGTCCGAAAAATGTCAACGACCGTTATCGACCGCTTAAAATTGATCCTGTTGCATGTAGTTACGTGAATGATATTTAACGACGTTGGTCCACTTTCTTAGTTAATAGTGCAATATTGTAATATGCCCGAAGCACCCATATTTGTCTCACAAAATCAATAAGCACCGCTTGCGCACAAAGTTCCACTGCCAACCTCTTTGTTGTTGTTGTTGTTGATAAAGTCAAGGGAAACATGAGAAAAAGGTACTTGTAAGTGTAGACATCTTGGGATAAAAGTAAATGAAAGTGAAGAAAGAAACAGGCCGCCGGTAGGAGTCGAACCTGGAACATTCGCATGCAGTGCACTGCTATAACAGTAGTGTTACGTTGGCGATGGTTGCTCCACACTCGAATTTTTTAGAAGGCGGGAGGTCGGGTACCATTGCCAGAATGTCAGAAGAAAGTTGACCAAGGGCCGTATTTGGTAGATAGATAGATAGATAGATAGATAGATAGATAGATAGATAGATAGATAGATAGATAGATAGATAGATAGATAGATAGATAGATAGATAGATAGATAGATAGATAGATAGATAGATAGATAGATAGATAGATAGATAGATAGATAGATAGATAGATAGATGCAACGTTGGTGGAAAAGAACTTCATGTTTCTCATTCTGGAAAGCATCTATTCTTCTAAGGCGGTGGACGGAAAGCTGTCGAAAGCTGTATAGATAAAGCTGCATTCCTGCCGGTAGGGGAAGCTGTCGCATTGTTCCATTTTCGTGAGAGTGAAAAAGCAGGATATCCTGTTTTGATACCCTAAGGGAAAGCCGCCAGAAACAATAGAATGACATTAAGAAGGCTAGCATTCGGCTCGCCCCAGTGGCATCCTCGTACCGCCTTTGTTTGAGCACAGAAAAACGAAGAGAAGCGAGGAAGTAATCTCTGGAGACGAAACAAAATAAAGGCTTGTTTGCTGCCGCTCTCACGTCGAGGGTAGAGGTCGGGGATCTTTTAGCATTTTAAGGGCAAAAAAATGTTCTTTTTTTCAAGTGCTAGAAAAACACAGTAGCTCTTGTTTTGTTCGTGTTTATAAACAAAAAGTTGTTCTACAGAAAACACTAGAAGCGACAATGCTGGGGCGATGATGGTTTTACTTGCAGGCGAGGCGACGTATTAAGCCAAACTTGTCATTGGGAACGCTCCATGCCTGTGAAAAGAAACAAAGTGGTGTTTTCATTATGCACGAAGAATAAGAAAATGATATCCTTGTTTGACTTGCTATCATCTCAGCTTGCGCTTTGCCGTATACATCAAGCGAGAGATAATATTAAGGCGAAAACCTTAAATGTCTACTTGCGCGGTGGGCCTTCAGTCAACCGCCCAAGGCGAATGAAACGGTGCAGAAACTCACGTTACCTTCATTCTCCTACCGAGAGACATTTGTAGAGGGAAAAGTCACATCTTGCTGCCGCTTCATAATGATGTGGAACACTGAAAGAGACTGAGAACGTCAGGGTAAATTAATGTGTGTCTCTCACACTGCGGATTGCTATGTCTTGCAAGAAATTCTGTCCCCGATATTATGCGCATTTAATCGTGGGAGCGTCAGTCAACGCTCCCACGATTAAATCGACATATATACCCTGTACAGTGGACGGGGGGGATGACCGCCACCGTAGCTCGGCGGTAGAGCATCGGACGCGTTATTCGAAGGTCGCAGGTTCGGTACTGCCGGTGGCACGTTATCTTTTCGTACACTTTTCTTTCTTCACATTTACTTTACAGTTACTTCTAATAACAACCCCTATACTTTCCTTGGCATCATTGTCTGTTATTTCTAATTAATATTGCTTTTAACAAAGCAAAACGAGCTCTTAAATTAGCACTTCTTTCCTTCTGTATACAGAAGGACATTGTGTTGTAGGACAAAACTCGAATCTAGACGAAGAGGCCGACATTACTGCTTCTTCCTGCCTTTTGGAATTTCTGTTTGAGTTGTGCGCTACAATATCATGGCCTTCTTTTAGCTCTAAGATGGTATATTTGATATAGAAGACAACTAAAATGAAGATATTGGGCACCAATCTATTCCTTGAAGAAGAGGAAGTGATCCAGAACGACGTGGAATAAAATGGGCAAAGAAGAAGAACTGAATCATTTTTCGGGGCCTTCAATAGATGCCAAGAACAAAAAAAATGCTGCCGAAAATCCAGAATGGTGCGCGCCTTCTACTGGAAACATCAATCGCTGTACAAGTCTACTCATTGCCACTATGCACATGTAGCAAAGGGTGGCACCGACGGAAGCTCAAGAATGGAGCTAATTTTGTAAAAAAAATATTGCTATTTCGTTCATTCTCTGCGCTTAGACTTCTTTTAAGAGACAGATAATGCAAGCTCAAACGTAATGTTACAATCTATAAGAGCCAAATCTAAATGTGACACCTGAATACCGAAGATTGTGGGCTATATATAATTTAGCCGTCATATACTAGGTTTGAGGCATATTGGTGATATGAGCACACTATCAAAATACTGTTGGAGCAGGCCCGACCATATTGTCAGCAGAAAAAAACAAAAACAAACAAACTACGTTGTTCTCAGTTTCGTTTAAAGTGGGCTTGGCTCTCGGAGAAAAAAAAAACACCACGATTACACGGCTACGTTCAGACGTTGTTGCCTGTGTACCACCTGAAACAATAACATTTCTTTTGTTTCCCTGTCTTTAGTAGACGTCGCTCACGTGTTCTTTGAAATTACTTGCATTTGTGTAACAATTTATTGTGCCTATATTTACGATATTGGATGCCTAAAACTTCGTTTTACCGGCCTATCTTTGGCGTCTAAAACACGCTTTTTTAATGCCTAAAAATCTCGCCTCTAGTGATTACCCCCCTATACTCTGCATCACCTCATCGCTTTTACCGCTAGTCTTTTTCTTTTTTTCTGCGGCAAGACAGTATTCGCTCTGCTGACCTCGTGACCGCTACGGATGAGAACTTTGCGCTTTCGGCCAATGTTCGTCGCCAACAAGGCAAACCATCGTTGGGTAGCGCACAAATTGACACAAGACAAAGCGAAGAAGAGGACAGGACCTGTCCTGTCCTCTTCTTCGCTTTGTCTTGTGTCAATTTGTGCGCTACCCAACGATGGATAAGTTCCTACTCGCCCGCCTCTCAGTGCTACTAAAGGCAAACCAGCTGCAATCTTTTTGCGCACACTTTTTTTTCTTTCTTTTGTTTACGTTTCTATGTGTGTCATATTTTCACATTGCTCCAGGCGATTTAATAACTAGCGGATGAGTTGGCACGGCTCAGCCAGGCATGCCGGCAGCGTGGAAGTAAACAGACGCAGGCGAAGCAGGACCAATGCCACAGCAAAAGCGACAAGACTAGCACAACTCAGATGACATAAAGCACTCGCAGAAATGTGGGGGGACTTGGAGGTTAACCATCAGAGGGTCGACATTGAAGGGTGCTGAGTGAAGGGAATATGCCGGCAGCAATGTTGCCTTACATAGAAACCATGTTGCCTTCTTGCGTGGTTCGTTCGGCCACTTTTCATCACTGGGAGAGTAACTGTGGCCCACGGTAATGTCATCGTAGAAAATGTTAAACGGAGACAAACGGAGTCGACATAGCAGACAAGATTGTAAATAAACTTCTTGGACACTTGCTTCATTCCAAGTCACCAGCCTTTCATTGCGATTGAAATTACGCGGACGCATGAGCGTCCACGGACGCTTACACGGGCTCTGGTTGAGCGGCCTGCTTTTGGAAGGGGCAATTTACGAGGTATTGGCAACACAACCTTGACGTTGTGTCGGTTGGTCACCTTTTTAAGGTTACGCGAAAAAGGCATGCACTTGAAGCATTACTTCGAAATGGTAACTTTTCCGGCTGCGCATACGTCCGAGCATTTACTATTTCGCTGATTGTCGCGGTGCAAGTGCCTCGATGGTGCGGTTGTGTACATGTGCTCCTGTTCGGCAACGAGGAAAATAAGTTAGTAGTTGGCGCCCGTCTTGTCTGCAGTGTTCTTTGTATTCGTCTTCTTCGCGTGTAGATGTTCGCAGAAGTACTGTCGCCACAGAAAAAGATTAGAACGATCGACGGACGGACAGACGGAAAAAAGCTTTATTGAAAATAGAGCCTGAAAGATTGCCGGCCCAGGCTCAGGCCACCCGCCATTATGTGCAGTGACGAACAGCCTTTCCACCACTGCCCGGGCCCACTGGATTGCCCACCATTGGTCGTGCAGATCTGAGCTAGTCACAGCGCTTAGGAAACGCTGCTCGAAGACGTACGGTCCTATGTTGTCCTTGAACATGTGCTTCGAGAGCGCAGAAAGCAATTAAAGCGCTACTGAAGTACCTGAAATCCATAGGCGTGCGCAGGGTTTCCCTTCAGAGGGGGCGAAGCGCCCCTCCGCCCCTCGTCGCAGCGCCCCTCCTGCCTATTATGTCAATGTATGGAGCTGACCTTGCGCCCCCCCCTCGAGTCGCAGCGCCCCCCTCCCGAATTATGTCAATGTATGGGACTGAATTTGAGCCCCCCCCTCCTCCTCCGCCAGGTGACAGGAGGGAGGA
>JALIZH010023266.1:0-32812 GCA_030522465.1 Rhipicephalus appendiculatus | reverse complement strand
GAGTGGCTGGCTCACTTACGGAAAACAATCAGCCTTTTTGTGCGTAAGCTTAGCTTTTACTTCCGAACAAAGCAGATCATTAAAAGAAAAACCACTTTGCATGTCGTTTCGCAACGCAACTCTTGACCTTCGATGTCACAAGTGTGTCTCTTAGCACCATCTATTCGTCGACACTGAGGGTAATGGATTGTTGGCGGGTGACATTCCAACCAATAAAAGAGATATAGCGAGGATGTTCTGTCTGAGTCGGTGGCCTGTTCAGAGGGAAGCACAGAAAAGACGACTAGTGGAAGTCGAGAGCAGTATGGGGATCCACCGCGGCTGCTATTACCTGTACTCTACCTACTCCGACTCGAGAATTAACGACAACGATCAGCCTCGATCTTGATGAGGACCACCCTTTTATTCAGCTGTCTTCTGGTGGACGGCCCGACACCGTTCGTGGATAAAAGCTTCGTTTCATTCCTTTACCATCTTCTCATTGTAAGGCTAGCGTTCTTAATGGGACTGATAAAAGACAAGAAAGCAAGGGTGTTTCCCATTGTGCTTCCTGGAGTATCGGAAAACTCTTTGGGAGCTCGCAACCTAAAGCAAAGCAGTTTTTTGAGAAGGAAGCTTTCGTTTCTTGATGCTGTATGCGAACGTAGCTGTGCAAGGGCTTATTAGTACTGGCAGACACTCGATTGAGCGTAGATAAGATTTGATTTGCCAATTGTGCCGGGCTAAAATGACCAGTGCAGGGGCTATAGCGCAAACGAAACTTTCCTTCTGACTAAAGAGACAGATGTATGTACATGCGATATCACTTGCAATGCGTTGAAACTTCTTCGAGCAGCACACAGTAGAACGTTCGCAGGATCATTTAGATCAAAACTTCTGTTAACAGTAAAAAGAATCATCAGTATAAAGCGCGGCGATTCCTGCCAGTATTTTTTGTACGGTAAAGCATCTTTTGAGCCGTTATTAAACATAAAATATTTATGATGCATATATATCCCGCATTGAAACTTCTTGAACGGGGATGTAGTACTGGCGTAAACCATTTCTACGTATTTATGCCGACCTGTTGGCTTTTTTGTTCTGCTGTATGGAGGGACGAGAAAGCCAATAATGTCCTTCGTGCACTGGACTGCATCTTCATGCCTTTTAATACAATCCTTCTAAACCTCAGCGTATCAACAAATCACGCCCTCATTTTAACAAAAATGCTCCAAACGAAACGTTTTGCAACGGTAGCCATATAACAAATCATACACCGATTTCAATAGGACCACTCCCAACATAAAGCCTTACAATGGTAGCAGTATGGCGTAGCTGTCAACGTTGCCTTAATGCCGAAAAAGCAAAGGAAGCCTGTTTTTATTGCTGTTCGCGATGGAAGCTCCGGACATAGCGACTAAAGCAGTTTGACAAAGGCTTTTGTGTGGTGTGATGAAGAGTCCGACTAGAGGGCTATTTTCTTACTGGACGTTTTTTGGGGTTGCCCGTGAGTTCACAAAAGAGTGGTCATAAGAAAAGCTCCCTTTTGCTCGTGGCCTCAGCGCCTGAACAACGCTATCCCCCGTCACTTGTAACGCAAAACAATAAAGTGAAGAGAGAACAATTGTGTAAAGGGAAATCGAGCAATCGGGCGCGCTTTCACCACGTCGCGAAGGAAGCATCGATAAGCGTGGAGCCAAAGCAGACGTAACGTTTCTCGGTCAGCAGACGACGGCGAGCTTCAAGCAGACGACGCGAGAAAAAAGCAAAGAAAAAATATCGATGATGCGTGCCATGGTTTGCGAATGACACCGAAGCGCTGAGAGGCTTCCACTATTGTGTTTGCAGCCGTCAACGCATGGTACGTGTTTTCGTTCACGTCTTCTTTGAGATATGACGTGCCTGCATTTGACGAGAACAATGCGAGGTGAGAGATATTGGTTCTGGGAGCATACGCGTGTATTGAAATGGCTGGCACTGCAACGGGACGGGCCGTCATCGCTCACGTCTGGCTGGACTTACCCAATCGCAGGACTGATGTCCTTGTGGAGCTGCAGTGTTTTGGTGCAAGAACAGTTCCGACCGCGTTCGTATCACCGCTTCGACTGTTGCTAGCCAGTGCAATACTTCACCTGCATGATAGAGAGATTGCAATATGCAGCAGGTATGGAGGACAGGAGTACCAGGAGACAACGAATATTATGTTTTCCCAGAACTTTAACTTGAAAAAAAGAGAATCGATATGATGGTCACACAGACGGAGTAGACACTTTGCATGATTGCATGATAAAGCATGATTGAAGATAAAGCGCACTACATAAAAGTACAAAGCATGCGCTGAGTTGGCAGGTGATCACGCTTAAGGATTGCATGCGTGTGTACCGGCCAGCTCTCAGAAGGAGCCACTCCACCTCTTGTTTTCAGTAGCTTCTGTGCAGTAGCTTTATTGTACACGAAATCGTTGTACTATACGCGTCAAATGAAACCCGAACAGTGGCAAGCATTCGCAGTCGTATAGACCAGATTATTTTTACTCTCGCACCCACATTTAGAGCAAGCATACATAATCTTGACCCCAGTTGTCATCTGTCGGCGAGGCCAGCGTAGGGGCTGCGGAATCGTTACGTCACAGCTGATGGCGAGCGAACACTGGCGGCCATCATGCGATAAGAACAGGCTGAATGCTAGCGTAGTCGTCCGTTCCACGTAATCAGCAGCCCCCCAGCAAAGATGGCTGCCTCCGGCAAGCAATGAAAATTCTGGTCTATAGTGCGCGCCGTCCGGTTATCACAACGGATAGGCGCGCATACATGCGCAATGCTGCCGAACTGGATGCGCGCGCCTGTCCACGGTGATAACTGGACGGCAGGCACTATACCACTGCGAATGCTTGCCGCTGTTCGGGTTTCATTTGAGGCGGATAGTACATAGGTAAGGATCTACTCCATCTAAACGTGGCAATTCAGCACCACAACTCTGGGTGCCGAGTAGATGCTCAGCAGTTTGCGTCGCCGCATTGGAATGGTCGTTAGGTCCCTTAGTTAGTACCATAAATGTTAGCTGATGATTCGTTGATCTGTCCTAAAAGTACTTACGGTCAGAGCAGGTGCAACAAGTCGTGAATGTTTGGCAGTCAATGGACACGAAGGTGTGCCTCTGCCACCAGTTTGACAAAAAGCAGCAAGGGAAGGTACACAGAGGATTTAGTACTTATTGGCGAAGATCCTAACTAAAGAAGCATGTTTACAAAAAAATTACCCCAGTTCCACACAGTGTGAAATCGGCGGAAACATCAGAGCTGCAGTTTTTCTGCGTTTTGCCTTGGGATTTTTTATAGTCACCGTGCGACTACTTCTTCGTTCCCGACCAAGGCATTTACGCCATCTGTGGGTGTATTTGGGAGCCGGAGGGTGACAGGCGGACACTCATCTGTCGTCAGGCCCACCACTACAACAGCACCGCTGTTTAGTATATATCCCCTTCAGGCGCGAATTAATATGCACTGTCGACTTATGCGTCAAATTCACATAACACAATTCCAAGGCCCTCAATATTACATTCCAAAAAAGAAAATGAGGTAAAGTGTTGTTTCGTGTGAGTTTGAGCAATTAGTTGTAATTTGTATGTAATTAAATACTTCAGCATTCTGCAGTCAGTCGAGCTTTATTTTGATATAAAAAGAATGAAATCACGGGCTCCTGATGTGTGCGCAATTAGATTTTCGTTGCATTAATTTTGAAAAAAGAAAAGTAATACTTTTGACGTTGGTTCTGGAACGCGGCACGTCAAACCGTCCATCCAACATCGTAGTACCTTCACCAAAGTGATCGGCCACGGTCATACGCAGCAGACTGATGTTAAGTCAAGTCATACTGAATATGCAGAAGGTTCGATTCATCTAATGAAGAATGTATTCTGTTCTCTCTTGGCCACAAGTTGACACAGCTAGCATAAACTAATTGCGTACACGAACTTGGCCACCGCTGCTGTAGGGAATATTGAAAAATTCCTTATTTATTATGTCAATCTGTGTCTTTTCTCTGTAGAACACTATGAGCCCCGCTCTACCTCGAAATGATGACAAAATCTACGCATATAGCACTGTTATTTTTCATATCGAGGTGAATGAACCTATTGCCCGAGATTGCGCGAAAAATGCGCTTTCGGTGTCGTCGTTCTCTCTTGGTCGATTCGTGGTTCCAAGGAATCCCTATCTCTACCTCGGCCGTTCGATCCAAACGACGCGCACGCTTGGGCGTGGCACTTCGGAGACGCTGTCTTATAGATCGGTGCATGGTAAAATGTTGCCCGGCCACTCAGTTGGGTTGGCCGCAGTGTCCTTCTCGCTTCATGAATAATGCCTACCTGTCGACGTAGCCGACAGGCCGTCCTCCCTTTCCCGGGCAAGAACGTATTTTCTTTTCCTTTCTTTAGCTTCGTGGAGCCCACGCAACTACCTTCATCGCCGGCTTGGCACTAATTAATTAGGGTATTTTTTTCGCAGAAACCACGCTGTCCTGTCGTCAGCGAGCGTCGAGAATTCCTTAGCGATGTTGCCATATTGATTACACCGTGTATTGATTGCGAAACGAAGTGGCGCTGATTAAATATGCAAATATTAATATTCGCGTAATGTTTTCAAAGGAAGCCAAAACTCCGTTCCAGACAGCCGTTGTATGAAAGGCGTTTTCTGAAAACTTACAACGCGTTTTCAGCTCGTAAGTCGTATCTGGTTTCGCTCGGTCACCGAGCGCAACCAACCGTTCAGATTATTAGATTAGGTTAACCTAGCAACTACATTAGCTAGAATACTTCTTGAGAACAAATGTACCTTGTGGGAACAATAAAGCTCAAAAATTGACATTCACATAGATTGAGAGACGCAGCGCCCGTCCTGTGTTTCTCGATGGAATTAGATGTTTATTTTTGGGCTTGAATGCTCCCAAAAGCTATGCACCATCTCGCTAAATATCGTGTCTTATTAAACAAGGGTACAATGGCACCGTAAGGGATAATTTTGTGAGCAGAGGTCAAGTACTTTCTTTGTCATATTCTGACCTTCTTACAAAGTTGACGTGTAGGCGCTACATGTTCGTAAAATGAGTAATCTAAGTGCATAAATTGGTGGTCACGTAATATTATATACAATCTTTCAAATATTACGTCCGCCTCTATGGATCAGCGGCTAGGGTGCTCGGCTGCTGACCCTAAGGTCACGGGTTCGATCCCAGCTGCGGCGGTCGCATTTCGATGGAGGCGAAATGGTAGAGGCCCGTCTACTGTGCGATGTCAGTGAACGTTAAAGAACACCAGATGATTAAAATTTCCGGAGCCCTCCACTACAGCGTCCCTCATAATCATATCATGGTTTTGGGACGTAAAACCCCAGATAATATTATTATTATTATTATTATTATTATTATTATTATTATTATTATTATTATTATTATTATTATTATTATTTCAAATATTACCTTCATCTTCAACTCGGTTAGAAGTTCAGGTGGCGCGACAGTATGGTTGATTCTAGGGAGCCTACATGACCGGCCGTTTTAGGGTGATGTCAGCCTTTGACCCACTACATGCCGCCAACGCACCGCCGCCCGCCAAAACACAGTTTCCAAACAGCGGCGCCGCGCTATCGTACCATCTTGGTGCCCGCACTGCGTCTACGCCCGGCTCCGTTTAATCACCGACAATACGGCGCCGAACGTAGCGATAGCGTGTTAAACGCTGCCGGTGAAGCCTGAGAATGCCTGATTGCTGCGTACCGCTGTGCACTAACCACAACAGAAAGGGCTTGCGAATGTTCCGCTTCCAGCGAGCCCGGGCCGACGGATACTCTGGCTCGCTCAAATAAATCGAGATGGCTGGGAGCCCACCAGTGCGTCTCGTATTTGCTCTGTGAGTACTGGGCATTTCTTTCACTGTTTTTTGCTGCAGGACATGTTATGTGTGTTTCACGGTGTCCGCGAATGCATAGATAACCGAAGTTGTCGTTGCTGCGTTCACGCATTGCGAGTAGGCAGCCTACATACGGGACGCGTCCGCGCGTCCACACGGAGACGCGCTCGCTTGTCGTGAGCTGTTGCCTCCCTTGCGTGAGCTCGCGTCAGCGTCGCTCAGCGTTACGTCGCAAGAGCTCAGGGGATCGGCGGTTGGGACCAAAATGGCGGCGCACAGAAAACTATGCTAGATTTGGTGGAAGCTGGCAACAGCGTGCCCCATTACCCGCTGGTTTTGGCTGAGTTTCTTGAAGGCACTTTTTCAAGATGTCTCCACCCTGAAACGGCCGGTCATCTAGGCTCCCTAGTTAATTCAGCAGTCGTCGTTTAACAGATGACTACAGGCTAGAGCTCAGTCTCGAAAAAAAAAAGAGCGTGCAACGATGAAGGCAAGTCTTGTTGTCAGAACGCGTGCTAAGGAATTTGCATATATTCATCATGTATTAGCGCTACGCCTATATGAAAAGAACCATGACAGACACGCAGAGACAGATGAACCGATTAGCGCCTATTCGTATTTTCATGTGTGCAGTGGTAGTTATCTCATACGTGTCGCGCTAATGCATGCTACAGCTAAGAAACACCAACACGCCCGAACAGCAATCCTTTAGATATCACTGACTTAAGTGGGGAAAGTCAGTGTAAAGTTTTTTCGCAGAATGAAAGAGAGGTGCAGGTCCGAGTTTTGGTTTGCCCTGACCGGCGACTCCACACACTGAACGAAGGATTCCTCTTTTTTCAATTTTTTACGTGGTTTCGCCTGCGTTACGCCAAGCAACGATATCATACGACAGCCCGGGCCCCTACTGTGCTCCACACTTAATATCATCTTCAAGGCGCTCGAAGAACAAGGGGAAGAAGACTTCCTTTTGGCGAGAGCGTGCGCTCAATATGCTACAGATTTCTAAGCTGTATGTGGTTTTGCCTGAGTTAATATCATCAGCAAGGCGTCCGAAGAACAAGAGGACGAAGACTTCTTTTTGGCGCAAGCGCGCGCTGAATATGCTACAGTTCATTATGCTATATGTGGTTTTGCCTGCGTTACGCCAAGCGATGACGACAGCATACGATCACAGCATACCACAGCATACGGCAGCGCAGCCCCTAAAGAGTTCCACGTTTAAAGGCATGTTCCCATGGAAAAGAAGGTTTTGCTCTCGCTTTTGGTGAATACGGTTCCACGTTAACAAAACCAGTTACCACAGCATCACAAGGAAGTTCTGCATCATATTACATCATACCGCTTCTCGTCTCAAGGTACCGAAGCTGAAACTATTTCCCAGGTGAAGTCATTGCAGCAAGCTCTGCGTTCTCGACTATTGTTTTTTCAACAGTATTTTGTTTAAATGTGGCACGTAGCTTGTCGCTTCAAAATATCCATTTGAAACAAATTTATAAGATGCGCATTATGAAACTTCGCGGCAAAATGCATTAGTGTTCCAGCCACTTTTGAGTGTGATCCACACAAACGTAAGTTGGTATAGCGGAAGCACAAAGATCAGTGCATTGCTAAAGAATAACTTGACAGCATTTCTTTGAAGAATAGTGCTAGATTTATCATTTATATTAAGTCAGTATGCCTTGTAAAATCACTAACTGTGTTTCGTAAATATGTACTCTAGTAATCCGTTTAAATGATGACAATTATGATTGTCGTAAAAGTATTCACGTTTGCGTTGTGTGTTAGAGGCTATCTTTAAAACTTCTGTTAACAATAAAAAAAAATCATCAGTATAAAGCGCGGCGGTCCCTGCCAGTATTTTTTCTGTACGGTAAAGCACCCTTTGAACCGTTATTAAACATAAAACCTTTATGAGGCATATATTTCCCGCCAGTACTTCCTTCCTAGTAGCACCAAACGTTGCCGCAACGTTTCCACAACATTGAGTAAGTTGCTTCAACGTTGTGGCAACATCGCGTGCTGCGACGGCTTAAACCAAAGTTATAGCTATCGGTTTGCATGTAGGTGAGTTCTCGCAGACGTTCCACGCCCCCCACCTCGACTGGCGCTATCGAATCTGAGTGATTTGGCAACGCGCTACTCGTGCTCTGATTCAATTCGAAAGTTCTTGCATCAGGCCGTGCAACATAAGGTCTTCGTGATTGCAAGCGAGACGCCATTCGTAATACGTCACGCGCGCCTCTAGCGGCCGTACGCTGCATTACGCGCCCTAAGGTCATGCTGCTGCAGAAAGCTTAAAAAAGCTGGAAGTGATTGCAAGCAGATGCAGGCAGCTGCACTTCCAGGAAAAATACATTACGACCGCGGGCAAAACGAGAACCTCCGTGGAGCAATTGAAGCGCCAGACTTTCAGTCGAAAGTAGAGTTACTAGTTTTGTAGCTTCGGGGTTCGGGCATCTTTAGAAGGGACGTCGTTAAAGATAAACCTTGGAATGCAAACAACAAAATATGGCAGTTTGGTTATGCAAGCAAAAAAAAATGATACCAGAGGGGGGTATTTGTCCCACGGCTAGCACAAGCGATGAAACCGTAATGGATATGGGATCTCTGTCAGTCACCACCCTCTCTGACTGCTGCTAGTAACCAGCGTGGTCGATTGCTTGCCCCGCAAGCATGTATATATATATTTAGTTATAGGAAAATTCGGCCTCAGTGCATTGAGTTCTGCGTGCTTGTAGAGTAGACTCATCATGCCTTTCGATAAAATTTGAGCATGTGGATTCAGAAGAAAATTTCGTTAAAAAAAAGTGAAACTTGGAAACATTTTGGATAGTGTGGAGCTGAAGAGAACTTCTGTACTTTAGGAACGCATGCTACGCCTTATCGTGCCAGGAAGCCGCACAGCGAAAAAGAAAATGTACTAAAAGCTGTTGTGCCCGCAGGGCTTTCGTGTGTGTGTGTAATGGAGACGAACACGTTTATTTCTTTAAAAAAAGGTGGGGCATGATGTTGCGTCGCAAGCGAATCCATGCGTGGATAACACTGCAGAACGGCAACCTTCAAAGTTAGCGAGCTTCATATTTCATAAGAGTGGGGGGAAAATGGTTACCGCCTGGAAAATGGTGGACATGAAAATCGAAAGCAGGCTTTCCAGTTTGTTTTCTGATAAGCAAGCAGATAACGAAGTCAAAAAATTGACGAAGTGTAGGTACAACCCTAATGTAGTGCACGAGAAATGGAATCAATATCCACAGAAGATTGTTGTTCCACAGGAGATTGTTGACTGTCGCACTGAAACATCGTTCCGAGACATACTGTTACACTTATAGCTACATCTTTTCTATTTTTCTGTTAATCTTGTTTTCATAGTTATCATTTTTATGTAAGCATATGTTACCCTGTTTATTTCCCCCTGCAATAATGCCTTGGGCGCTGCAGGTACTTTGAATAAATAAAATAAATAAATAAAATATCGGGAACGAGAACGAAAATTTGTCACCCGCCATTATGAAAGCACAAGGCTACAAGGAAAATCATCATGAACATTCCTAACGAACATCATTTTCGTGAACATTCTTGCATGCTGCGGTTTTCTGCAGGGTTATTCGAATCGCCTGAAGTCGATATCAGTGCGAGTCAGCGAGAGAAACTTTCTCGCTTGACTGGCATCGTGTACTCGATCTTAACGCAGGTATAACAATGGACAAACACCACTTCTCAATATAATGAAAAACATTACACTTAATCTATCTCAGCAGGACAGCTTTTTAAGGCGGTAATTTCCAGGAGTTCGCTTCGCGTGAATTCGTTGGTTGTGAGCGAAAAATCGGTGCTGTCCGGGGGCGTAAAGTCGAGATAGATGCAAATAAAAAGTACTCGGTCCAAGTGTTAACTCTTTCGTTACCGTGTCCATAGGACATGGGTCACCGGTGACCCATACGCGCCACAAGCTATTTTTAAAATATGAGCGCTTCTATGGACTTGCAGCGCTATCTGTCATATTCTCTAGGCACCAATCTTTCATTTTTTGCGTAGTTTGTATTTTTCCCGTGCGGCGGAGATTTAAGCGGCGGTTAGAATTGTGCGGTTCGCTCCGTCTGTTTACGAAGATGGCAGACGCTTTTGTTGCCGGTCCCTCGCACGAATGACGCCTTTGTGGCGATTCTGTTGCATCTGGAAGCGATCATTTGGCTGCTTCTAGCAGCAGTGATTCAGATGATGATGAAGCTTTTTTTTTTAATTACACAATTCCACATATTTTTTGTGTAGTGAAGTCATACATAATGATGTTCTGGCGCCGTCTGCGACACTGTACTTTCCCAGTTAAGATTTTTTTCTTGAGCAACCATAGAGCGCAATATATCCATATATACATGGTTCAATAGCTCATTTCTTTCTCTTTTTACTAATATTTACTGTGCTTCTGTGGGTGAGAAATTTGTGCAACAAAAAGAAAAAAGCTGTGCAACCTGGCTAAACAAGACACTTTCTAGTGGGCAACAAGTAAACAAGTGTAACTCGTGCAGTTGCTGAGCTAGGTCAGTGAAGCTTTTCTGTTAGGTAGATGTCTCCTATCTAAACAATTTGTATATTCCAGAATATTTTCCAGATTTATTTCTTTTATGTAGTAAACATACAATTGCAAATGTTCTTTCAAATTTGCAAGAAATGTTACCTTTAACGATTTTTTCTGCATATTAGTTTCCAAGTTCAGTTTTTTAAACTTACACACGTCAAAAGTACATTTACTTAGCTTTCTTTTGATGTATTGCATTACAGTATAACCGTTTTATTACTTATTACAAAAAAATACCAACAAAAACCTACGAAAAGTTGCCCATTTTCCCACGGTAACGAAAGAGTTAATCTAACCCAGAACTTCTGCGCGGCAAGCAGTTTTTCCGTGAGCAGATCACCGAGCCACGCACATGTTTGAAACTGCTTCCGAAAAAAAAAATACTATATAGATGTATTGAGCGCAAGGTGGGTCACTAACACATTAAATATAGCTTGGCAGGAGCGTATAGTCACATCAGGCTTCAAGACATGAATTGCAAAACGAGTCGTTGGTTTCAAGGCCCGACAATTACAACGCACAGAGGCATAACTATCATTTCAAACAACAGTTTCAACAACATGTGCAGCTCCGAAAGTTCCCATGTTGCCTTACGCACTCGCAGTGGGTACATCGCCAACTCGCAAAATGCCAAAATATGTCGTAGTAGGCATTTCGTAACATAATCATATCTGGGGTTTAACGTCCCAAAACCACGATATGATTATGAGGGATGCCGTAGAGGAGGGCTCCGGAAATTTCGACCATCTGGTGTTCTTCAACGTGCACTGACATCGCACAGTACACGGGCCTCTAGCATTTCGCCTCCATCCAAATGCGACCGCCGCGGCCGGGATCGAACCCGCGAACTTCGGGTCAGCAGTCGAGGACCCTAACCGCTACACGGTACTTGCATTAGGTAATCTGGGATAGTTTACAGACACATCACCGTGGTTCCCTTGAGGCACAGTTTCGGTGTCCACAGAGAAGCGAGGCCAGGCTAGATGTTGAGTAAGCGATGAGAACAGGGTCTGATTACGCTATCGCATTTGACTCTTGAAGGCGGAGCTCAGGTGACTTCCAAGTTCCTCGGCATGAAATTTCAGAACACACAGAACCTTTTTTTTGTCTCCGAATTTCTGTCATTTTCCTCTCTTTCTTACACACCTCACCAAAATGAACCTCATCAATTTTGCCCAGTTTCCTAATGTTTTAATGAGGAAACGGTGTGCCACACCTGTAAATTCCGTTTCACTAACCGCACCATGTATGTACTGTGTGAAACTGTATGTGAAATTTCCACTCCTGTTCAACATGATTACATCTGGAAGGTCGTTTAAACCTTCTGTGTGATATCCGGCAGGAGCTCAGTTATCTGCTTAAGCTGATAAGCAAGTCGTCTTAAAAAAGTTACGGTGCACACAGACGGGGACAGATTGAAGAAGAAATAAGACACAATACTGTGTTTTGTTTTTTCCTCAAACGGCCCCATCTGGGTGCGCTGCAAGCTTTCTAAGATGCAATACCAACTAGCCCACTAAGCCATCCTCGTAAGTCAATCTGAGAGTTCAATATCAGTGTTGAGGGAAACGAAAAGATCGAAATCAAATGCCGAAACGTCATATTCTGCGATAACTCGGACACACTGAAGCGGTGACACTGAAGCGGTGTCGTAAAAAAAAAAGCCCCCCACCTCCCCGAAGGGGAATCGTGAGGAAATGCGAATGCATTTCGCGCGCGCTTCACTCTATTTATATATGGTGGTTGTGGTTCGAAGAAGGAAAAGGCGCCTAATTTCTGTAGCGCCTGTTTTTTTTATATTTTTTTATTATTTTTTTTTATCGCGGGAGCTCCGCCGAGCTCCCGCGATGCGAGCGCCCTCACACACCAGAGCGCGCTCCTCCTCTCCACTCACTCTCCGCTACCCCGCCCGCACCACCTGCTCCGGTTGCTAGGGGCGAGGATAAGCGCGCGCGCCCGCAGCTGTTGCTATGGGAGAGGGAGTGAGAGCGGAGAGATAACACCTGCCACGGACAACGCCAACGCCGCACAACGCCGGATGCCTGACATAGCCCAACTAAGAAATGCATTCGCATTTAAAACTGCTTTGGGAAATCACTGTTAGGGCTCTGAAAACCTGGCGCTTTTTTCCCCATATGTTAAGAAGTCTAGCACCTGAATCTACTTAAATAAAAAAAAGCTACAGTTTCAAAATAATGTGCCTCTGCTGACCTCGGCGTTTCAGTGTCGTCGCCGTAAAGTAGATGACAGTTATATATCGCATTTAATGAAACATTTGAGTTTTCAATAGAATTTACCTGTTTTCTTTCGTTTTTCTTTTTCTTCGCAGGTAGGTAACAAGCCTCTTCTTTGCCTGTCATCACAAAGCACGTGGACAATACTGAAACCTCGCATTGAGCGGAAACGTCAATGGTGAGTTTGCGAGGACCGAATGATTGAGCGATCAGTGTCAAATAGTGATCGAACTAGACCTCTCGCGCTACATTCATATCGTCATTAGTATAATTACGCGCACAATTGGGTAACAACAATGCTCATGTTTATTTTATTCATAACAAAATATGAATACACACCGGGTATATAGCTCCGAGAGTATATAGGTAGAAAGAGACCTTTGGTCAAAGTAATAATAATGGAAAAAAAAGTTATGACATGGCAGAATGGGTAATTATTTTGTATGATTTAAGAAACACTAGAAAAAATGTCCAAGGTAACGATATTTAAGACCACAGAAGCACCTCTAAAGTAGGGCATGGTAAAGAGATTCATTACCAGTTATATAATAGAGAGAAAATGAATTGGGTGTTTGCAAGAACAGCCTAGAACAACAGATGATGTGGAAGTAAAGAAGGTTTCACGATACCCTTTCCATAAGAAGACATTTTAATTACAGTCCAATTCCTCAAATCAAAGACTACAAGAATACTTTCTTGAAGATGCAAATTGCAGCTAGTTATGTGCAGTGTCAAGTGTCACTCAAACATAGACGCTCTGCATGGAGCATACTGCTACGTGTTACAATTGATGGGTCGGGTACACTTGAGTTTGCAGAGTATTGCAACGCGTACTTGAATAAATATAGGAAATATTCACAGTTGCGTGGCGGATAGGTGCACCTTGTTCTGCTACGATAGCGAAGTAAAAACTATTTTGTTTTACAACACAGAGAGAAGGAAAGTGATATCTGAACAAGTCGAAAGTGGTGCTTTGTATCTTGATTTAAAAAAATGTTACATTTCTAGCTGCAAGCAGAATAAATGCCAGAAGCTTTGTTAATTTTCGTGGGGACGACGAGAGCATAAAAAAGCCATTCCGTCTCCTTGATTTTTATTACGAGGTACCTACAGTACCTCAGCACATACCTATGCAACGTTGTCTTTGATGGACATCCCCTCATAATTCGGGACTCAGAAAAAAATTCATGTCAGAATTGACTTATGGCACGGCAGCTTCTGTACTACAAGTCAGTTCAAAATCCCTTCTTAAAAGAACCCCAAAGATTCAGCTACCAAAGTTCACGCGTTTCGTTTACAATAAAGAAACAGTAGGAACTGAGAATAAGAAATTTCGTTCAAACCGAATATTATCTACAAAAACAAAAAAAAAAGAAAAAAGAAATTTTGGAAAATTTAATTCACATTCTCGTACAATAAAGGAAAGAATTGTAAATTGAAGGGCTCGTTTTCTTTGTTAGGCACAATATTAATGAGAACTAACAGACAATTATGCCAAGGTAAGTATAGGGGATGTTATTAGAAGTAATTATAATGTAAATGTAAATTGTAATTGTAAGTAATTGTAATAAAAGTGTAAACATTTACATTACAATTACTCATAATAACATCTATACTTACCTTGGCATAATTGTCTGTTAGTTCTCATTAATTTCGTACAATAAAGTGTTTCGATATCGGTGCCCATGGAGGTGTAGACCGAGGTTGTCAATGACAACAAGTGATTGCTTATAAACACCTTCGATGTCAAAACGGCGCAGCCAACTCATTAATCATTCATCTAAGGCCTGACCTCGGCCACAGCTTGCTGAATCGTGGGGACGTGGGATATCATACACCCACGTATGCACCGTGTCAACGAAGGCTCCATGGAACCGCGATAATCATCTCTGGGTTGTTGTTAACACGCGTGACCCCCGCAAAACGCACTGCTGAGGCTGGGACGTCAGCTTTTGTACTCCCGTGCAACAGTCAGGAAAGGAGCTGAACTTTCTCTGCCTTGAAAATGTCTAGAGCCCCCGCAGACATAGATTAGCTCGTGTGACCGCACCGGTTAATGGTCGCTTGCACTAACGTTTTTTTCTGCGGCAACTGTACCTGCGCACAGACCGGAAATCTCAACCCCCAGTGGCTCACTGGAACGTACCCACTAGGACGTCGTTATGAGTAAAGAGTAAGAGGGGTCCGATTAGGGATAAAATCGCTTCTACAGGATGGAAAGGAGAGCTGTCCACAAACACGAAAGTACATGAAAAAGAGAAGCCGAAACGCCCCGACTACCGACCGCTTTCAACGGGATGGTGGCGCTGTCTCGTGGACACAACGCAAAGCTCTCGAATCGCGCTTCGCCATTCCGATCTGAGAGGGCGTGGACGCTCCTTTAGGGACTCCTCCCATTCTGTTCCTTCAGCGCGGCCTTTGTCAGCCCGAACTGCTGTTAAAGCGCTAACTGGACGCCTACTTCTAATGTATATTTATATTGCGGAGACTGCAAATGCACATCCCAATTCAAATGAGTGCGCAGTTTTATTCAGGCTCAAAAACGACAACACGCGTGCAATGGCTGAGGCTTCGCATATAGACAGTAGCGTTAGCGCGCGCGTGTACCTGCCATCGATAGAATTGCATAAACAAGAAATCAAATGCCTGAAGACTTATCTCTCATGTACACCCCCGCTAGAGTTCCACGTAACGTCTTACAAGTAGTGGATTACTTGTAATAAATTATATTTTCTTCTAATCTTGTAACATAATCGATTACTTTTTCGAAACTCGAACGTTCTGGGTAATTCCATTGTATTTTATTCTAATTACCATTAATAAATTACCACCTTTTTACGAAATCAAGTTGTAACCAGTCTTCTACGGCAGTTCTCGTCCCGAAAGATATGCGACCGCCCTGCAGGACCCCCCGTCCTGTCAGACGGGAGGTGCCTACAGCGCGGTACCCACAACTCTATATTAAGCCTCAAAATTGTTTCAACTTCAAGCATATACATATTATATATATATACAGCCGAGTCACTTCTACAAATGTGACCTGCATGTTTGTGAGTGCTTGTGCGCTCGAAAGGAAAGGTCGGAAACATTGTTAGCCAAAAGCCAAAACCTAATGAAACCAACAGAGTATGTAGCCAAACAAGGCACAGGGGCCATTATTAGTAGCCTTTTAATTGCAATTGAGTAATTATGACATGAGCAAAGAAATTAAGCGGATGAAAAGAAAATTTGCCGCCGGTGGGGACCTCACCTGCAACGTTCGGATAACACGTCCGATGCACTACCAATGCACTACCGATGCACTACCGATGCACTACCACGGCGGCTGCAGTACTCCCGTCCACTTATTTGCAGTAGTGTACTAACACTCAAACATCGCCGGCTCAAGGAAATCTGCACTCAGCCATGCCTCATGAACATTAGTTCATTACAAAAGTGGAGGTGAAGGGGTGCGAGGCTACGAATAAGTGAGCACAGATGCGCAAGTACAGAATTTCGCTGGCGCGTAACAGCGCAAAACTCTAGGCGACCTTAACAACACCAATGTCATTAAATATTCACACTTCGCGCAGCCGACCTAGAGGGGCAAAAAATAATAAGTGACGAGGGTGGGAGAAAAGCCACACGTGATCCCACCGTTATAGCACCATAGCCAGTCTAGGGACTACGGGAAACATATGTTCCGCTTAGCCCGGTGTAAACCCTCTTTCCCTTTCTCCCACTTTTCATCCCTCTTATGAAGTCGGGGTCGCGTAGGCACACGGGAGTGCGAGGTATCCCAGGGAAAAGAGGGAGGAGGGTAAGGTGGTAAGAGTGTGGCGAAGGCTTTTGTCTCGACTCCGTGACAAGGGAGCACCGCGAGACTGCGAAGCGCGCCCTGGCGTTGAACGCGAGCGTGCGTGGCGATGCATTAGCGCGTCCACCTAACGAGGGTGCTATTTTTCTTACAACCCTCTTACCCTCCTGTCTTCCCCGAAAAGCTCCCTTTGCGTTTTTGAATCTTTGTTTCCTCCGCGAGTCACCTATACACACTCCCTATTCACTAATTCCGTGCATCGAAGTTGGACGCTATGCTTCGCGTGGGCGGCTTAGGGTCCGAAGTCTCCCTTGGTGTGTCCCCCCCCGAAGTGGTGAGTGAGTGAGTGAGTGGTGGTGAGTGAGTGAGTGGTGGTGGTGAGTGAGTGAGTGGTGAGTGAGTGGTGGTGAGTGAGTGAGTGAGTGAGTGAGTGAGTGAGTGAGTGAGTGAGTGGTGGTGAGTGAGTGAGTGAGTGAGTGAGTGGTGAGTGAGTGAGTGAGGTAGTGAGTGAGTGAGTGAGTGAGTGAGTTGCCATTGCAAGTGCCGCCCTAGATTCTCTAATCACATGTTTAACATCAGTGTTGGGACTACATTCCATCTTACAAACAACCCTAACGTAAGGCATTCCGTTAAATACGGGTCAAGGAAAACCAAACCGAAGGGGCGCTTCATGCCCACTTTATGATAGCTTCTTCGGAGTTCCTTGTCCTTCTACAGGAACATTGGTTGTGAGGTTTCGATACGAAACTGAGTTTCATAGACAATGTCGGTGGACAAGTATTTTGTCCTCCGACATTACTTGTCCTCCTTGTCGGAGGACAAGTATTTTCAAACCATCCGTGAATATCATAGGGTGATGTTTAGCTTCCTTGGGAAGCCAACGTGCCGAGAATTCGCGCTATCAGGCTTAACTGGCGACGTTTCCCTGAGGTCTGTGAAAAAAAAGTGCGACGCTCCTAGTTCTATTAAAAGGAAAAGTTCATGGAAAGACAACGTGTTGGACAAGCGGCCTTGTTGGTACAAGATACTCGTACTGAGTAGCGGGACAGGCCAGTTACGGATATAAGAAAGACATTGCACAAACACAAGGCGTTAACCATTAACAAACATGCGTGTAAATTATAACTTCTTTTTTTTTTACCTCAGGAAACACGTAACACCTCGCGTTGTCGTACGTCCGTTTCACGTCTGTTTCCCCTCCGCGCTACACAGTACAGTGTTTACGAAGAGATTAGTAGTGGTCAGCGGGTGAACCCACCCCCTTCACTTCTACGGGGCACGTAGCCTGCTCTCATCACTCACCGGCCGTCGCGTGACCCCTATAATAGCCTTCCTTTCGCTGCACGCAACTGAGGAGAAGGAATACACTGCACGCTTGCGAGCCCATCCTCACCTTTCTTTGCCCCTTCCGTTCTTCGGATTGCTACAGCGCGAGGAGGGGGGCATACTAATATATGCAAATGGAGCCCGAGTGATTAAATAGCCTCCTCGACCGCCTCTCTCCCTCCCCCCTCTTTTTTACCTTCCTCCTCTCCCGAAACCAACGAGCTTAGCGCGGGAGGACAAAAGAGTGGCTTCGAGAAGTTAGGCCGACCAGTTGGCTTGATAATAGCTCGCCGTCGACCCTGTTTCAAAGTTTGCGATTTTTTTTTCCCCTCGCGTCGACGACACTGCGCGGCTTTTGTCTTTCTTTTTTTTTCTTCGGTTTACCGATTTTCCGGCTCTTTTGTTCTCACGCGTAGAGGATTCTAACACCCCCGAGCTCACGATAAATGTTCCCGTAACAAACGCGGCCAGCCGCTTTCTGAGCAGCTGGGGTCTCGCGGGGCCGTGTTATCATTAGGAGAGGACACGGTCTCCATTGTCTCCGAGGCTTCAACCGAGGCACATAATGCTCTCTAATAATAATTATTACATTGTCTCTTGCGGCGTCGCGTCGAGAAGAAAGTAAAATAAGTGTGTTTTGCGTCCGGGTGCAGGCTTAAGAGATACGCGCCTCTTCCGGGGGCATTGAAGAAAGCGGCCATCTTAACGCGATAAAGTTAAGGAGCTCTATTCGCAGAAGTTCTGGTGTTGGCGACGTTGTCGCTGGTTATCAGGGAAAGATCGGCGTTGCCCGCGAGTAAATAACCGGGAGAAATACTCCCCGGCCTTCTGCGTGGCATGCAAGAGTCCTACCACAGAGCCACGCCAGTGTTTTAAACTGTTTTGAATAAAAAAAAAGTATGCCGGTGTCATGTAGTGCGAGTAGCAGCGTTAAGACATAAAACTGCATGGCCGAAGCGTAAAATAGCGTCAGGCGTTACAATATATGAATTGTAAAACGAGTGAGTGGCTTAAAAGTACACCGATTACAAAGCGCACGGGCAGAATTAATCGACAGCAACAACAACATCAACAAAGCGTGAACGTGAGGAAGTGCGCATAGTAGATTACTGACACGCAGTGAGTACTTCACTGATTCGCAAAACTGTGAATTACGGTGTAATAGGCAATTTGCAGCTGTATTTGCAATAGGAATTCCAGGGGAGCTATTTTCGATGTATCCACGTTGTGGACGTATCCACTTCGGCGGAGCGCATTCAGTAACTCGAAAAATCGTCGAGCCGTGACGTCATGGCGTTCTTGACCACGTCGACGCACTGAACCCGCCAGCACATTCGCAGCGTAAGGAGGAAGAAAGTGGACGAAATGTTTAGCAACAGGACACTTAAACTTGACAAGTCTGACCTTGCGTATGAACGAGAACAGGTGTTCGAGAACGATGCAGGAAATGCGTACCAACCTTCCACGTTAGCCGGGAGTCCGCGGTAAACCTAATTCAAGGGCTAACGTGACTAGCGTCCATGCACGGCCTCCGACATGTGCGTCCAATAGCGAATCTCTGGGGCAGGGATTTGTTGCGGTGGAACGCATAGGTCGGCAAAAATTGTGGAGCTCACTCAGGCTCACTCACGAAATATATTTGGTGCTTTAGACTCACTCGGCCTCAGACTCTCCAAAATTTTTTTTTTCAGCCGGACTCGTTCGGACTCACACTCACCAAAATTTTCTTCAACCGGGCTCACTTGGACTCAAACTCAACAAAACATTAGTCACCCAGACTCACTCAGACTCAGACTCATGGCTCGATCTGAGTCTGAGTGAGTCCGAGTGAGTCGACTCATGAGTCCGTTAAGCTAGAATTCACTTTTTCGACCATGGTTTTAATACTCTTAACATCAATATCTGACGTTTTTGGTGCTCATCTTGGTGCCTTTCGATAAAGTACCTTCGAATAAGAGTTATGAGTGGTTGCAAACCAATAAGGACATTTTTTTTTGAAAGAGACGACAACATAAGATGTATTTATCAAGAACTTCCCTGGAAGAGTTGACGAGGATGAGGTCAAGGCACCCCCCTTACGTAATTCACGCATCTGATTAATCAATATTGAAATGGTGTATGAACGACACTGCTTTAGAATACGTGTGAGTAGACGTGACTATAAACGTGAATCCAGGTAAGGCTGATAGTAATGGTGGAGATGAGTAGATAGGACCATAGGTCGGCAAATAAAAGTGGAGCTCACTCAGACTCACTCAAGAATTATACTTTGCGCTTTGAACTCACTCAGACTAAGACTCACCAAAATTTTCCTGAGCCGGACTCACTCGGACTCACACTCACGAAAATTTTCTTCTACCGGACTCACTCAAACTCAAACTCAACAAAATATTACTCACCCGGACTCACTCAGACTCAGACTCACGGCTCGATCTGAGTCTGAGTGAGTCCGAGTGAGTCGACTCATGAGTGAGTTCGCCGACCTATGGTGGAACGTGTTCCGTCCCTCTCATTCGTGTCGATAGTTCTGAAAGCGTGGTGACGTTAAATTGACGTTGCGGAAGGAGGGCCGCGAACAGGGGGCGCGCTGCTCGCCGAGCTCCAGCCAATCAGCGAAGGCCGAAGTGCGCAGTCCACAAGGTGGACACATCGAGAATCGCGCCCCAGTATAGTTGAAAACGGTGAAAAGGGCCTTTCCTCACGGCAGGGTTGAGGTGGCCACCGAGCAGTGAAACCTATAGCTAGCGAATAAGAAACAGAAGTGAACGGCGCGCGGTTACGCTATCGCATTGTACTCTTCAAGGCGAAGCTAGAGCGTCCTCAAGTTCCGATTTTGTTGGCTAGCGCAGGTTCGCAGTCAGTAACTGAATATTTATCACTTTAGACCAAGTGACGCTGCTACGAGGCTCCATAGAGATATTGTTAAATTCCGCGTGAGGTCCGCCGCCGTGGAGCAGTGGTTAAGGTGCTCGGCTGCTGACCCGAAGGTCGCGGGTTCGATCCCGGCCGCGGCGATCGCATTTCGATGGAGGCGAAATGGTAGAGGCCCGTGTGCTGTGCGATGTCAGCGCACGTTAAAGAACACCAGATGGTCGAAATTCCCGGAGCCCTCCACTACGGCGTCTCTCATAATCATATCGTGGTTTTGGGACGTAAAACCCCAGATATTATTAAATTCCGCGTGAGATAAAAGTCGCAGCTTCAGTTATCGAGAAGACTTCACGGCGAACGTTAATGCATGTGGAAAAGTGAAAAATCTACGATCGTTCTGTACAGAAAACTTTGTCTTAACCAAATTTAAGAACGGACTTTTTTAAATGCAAAGCATTTCTTGGCGAAATGCAGGCACTCTGGCCGTTTCTATCCATGTGTTTATCTATCTATCTATCTATCTATCTATCTATCTATCTATCTATCTATCTATCTATCTATCTATCTATCTATCTATCTATCTATCTATCTATCTATCTATCTATCTATCTATCTATCTATCTATCTGTCTATCTGTCTGTCTGTCTGTCTGTCTATCTATCTGTCTGTCTGTCTGTCGGTCTGTCTGTCTGTCTATCTATCCAGCCTCCTACGTCTGGGGGCTCTCGTGGTCGTCTCCATTGCTTGACACACCAAAATTTGGATGGAAGGGCATTAGTGGATAACGAACACGATGAACAGGTCATTACATTAATAGCATGAGATACTTGTCGCGTACATCATGAAGCCCTCCTAATCAGTCACGTGTGGCACATACTCGTATACCATAGCCCAAGGAATGCGTGTATCAGCCACAGGTGATTGACAGTTTGTATCAAACCGGAAACGGCGATAACAGACATTCAAAAAAAAAAATCACGGCCATATCCACAAAGTGAATGATGTTGGGCGAGCTTGCTCGGAGATGATAGGGTAACGCGCGAATCCTCCGTACACATCCATCTCTTACCATCATATATAGACGTGACAACGTTGTTATATATACATTACATACGGCGCTCGGGCGGCGAGCCCCAGCTGCTGCTCGTAGCGAGCCCGCCGCTCTCCTGCCTTGCATGGCTTCTGCGGTGTTCATGCGGCCGAGCGGTAACGAAGAGTGTTCACTGCGTGAGCTCCCGGTGAAGAGAAAGGAAGCGCACGTGCTGAGAGTGGTGTGCGTCGCCTTGAGGGGCGCCGCCATCTAGTGAGCGTTCTTGAAATCACCGGGAAGCCGGTGCCTTGAGCGGCGTGTACACGCCCGCCGCCATCGCCGCCGCCGCCGGACAAGGTGCGAGCTTAAGAAGCTTGCCGAGGAAGCTCCTGAAATGAAAGACACTTTGTAAATTCCAAAGTGTGTTAGGCGAACACCTGCGCCCATCGAGACGGGGTCGATCAGAATGGAACGCGAGGCGCGCGTCTCCCTTCTTGCATGATTGGACACGCTGGGCACAGCGACGCTACGCAAGCAAAGCGCGAACGCTGTAGAGTCCGACGCGAGGCGTAACCGACGCGACCGGCGTCCGTTGGCTCGCCCCGGCGGCCACCTGGCACCGTGCGAGGGCACGGACGGAGGGATGGACGAACGGACGTACGTGAGCATGAGACTTAAACGCTTTCGCCTTAAAATCATATCTTGGCTTTGGGACGTTAACCCCCGTATTCTATAACGCTCCTTGACTTGAACTTGACTTGCCACGGCCTTCAATGCAGCACGAACGTGTTTCGAACGCGCTGTTTTTAGCGGTGCCAAAGCAGCACAAACACGTTTCAAACGCGCTGCCTTTAGGCGGTGGCAAGTCAAGGAGCGTTTCTGAATACGATTCAAATAATGCTTCGCAGTAAAAAAAAAGAAAAAAAAGAAAGAAGAAAAAAACCGCAAAAGGCTGACACTTGCAGACTCCGTCGCATGAAATTGAATCTTACAATGCACGGAATCTGTCAGAAATTTAGTGCATAAATCATTCTGAAATAAAGGCTTTTTGCTATCAGTAAGATTGTTCACTATGACTTTTTTGTTGGCGTTGGAGATCATACTGTGAAGGAAGTATTCGTTAGAAGGTAACAAATGTTTGCAGGGCAATTGTGGGAGTTTGCGAGGTCAATGCGTAGCGTTGTGCGGTATGATTTCAGCCTGGAAAGCAGTCTGTACGGTTTTATATGACACCCTTTGAACCTTTTCTCCCAGCTTCCCTAGGAGCATTGTCGCTTATGCACATTGGAGTTGTCAACCTTGTTTCTAAAGATTAGTGGATAGTACCACAGCCACTCGACAAAATAGATATTGTCACGTGGTCGTGACGTCGACGAAGGCAACAGTCGGCGTTTCAAAGAAGAAACTCTTTATTAGGCCGAACTTGTGGCCGGTAAACGGAAAGTCAGAATACAGCAATAAGCACTGTCACTGATAGCGGCGAACGTAGCGTCGGCCGTCGATGAACTGAACATCGTTGGAGCGCGCCGGCTTTTATGCATCACGCGTCGAACATTCTAGCCTTATCACTGGTCATCGCGCAAGCTCTGGAATAATCTCGAGTGGTCGCGGCTTGCGCGCAATCTTAAAAAAACGATCTACAATAATCGCGAAGCTTCTCGAATGCTAAGGCGTGGTCTGCGCCGAGCGTTACTGACAGTCTTTGTGGACGGAAACCGAATACAGCAAACGCGAAAATAAGGAACGCGCGTGGCAATGCCCCCCCTCTCAAAAAGCATCGTCCCGATGCTTAAAACGGAACACGGGGGAAAAAATGCATGCAACAATAAACAACAACAATAAAGCAAGAAAGCATAATAATAAAGCAATAGGTGCAGTCCTCAGGTTCACTAACGCGCGTAGTACGGCTTGAGGCGTACGACATGGACGACTTCAGGTCGCGCACGGCGCCGTTGAGAGTTCGTAATGCCGTCCGGGACAACCTCGTAGTCCAGAGCGCCTAGACGTTGAAGCACTTTGTATGGCCCGAAGTATCGCCGAAGAAGTTTTTCACAAAGTCCACGTCGGCGTATCGGCGTCCACAGCCAAACGCGGTCGCCGGGCTGGTATTCCACGAAGCGTCGTCGAAGGTTGTAGCGGCGGCTGTCGGTCGCCTGCTGATTCTTGATACGTAGGCGGGCGAGTTGTCGGGCTTCTTCGGCGCGCTGTAGGTAGGCGGTGACGTCGATGTTTTCCTCGTCAGTGACGTTTGGTAACATGGCGTCAAGCGTCGTTGATGGGTTCCGTCCGTAGACCAACTTGTACGGCGACAGCTGCGTCGTTTCTTGCACTGCCGTGTTGTATGCGAAGGTCACGAACGGAAGGATGGCATCCCATGTCTTGTGCTCGACGTCGACGTACATGGCCAGCATGTCGGCGATGGTCTTGTTTAGACGCTCGGTGAGGCCGTTGGTCTGTGGGTGATAGGCGGTGGTGCGGCGGTGGCTTGTTTGGCTGTATCTCAAAATGGCCTGAGTTAGCTCTGCAGTAAAGGCCGTACCTCTGTCGGTGATGAGGACCTCTGGGGCGCCATGACGCAGGACAATGTCTTCAACGAAGAATTTCGCTACCTCGGCTGCACTGCCTCTAGGTAGGGCCCTTGTTTCGGCGTAGCGGGTGAGGTAGTCCGTAGCTACGACGATCCATTTGTTCCCGCAAGTCGACGTAGGAAACGGCCCCAGTAGGTCCATACCGATTTGCTGGAACGGGCGGTGAGGTGGTTCGATCGGCTGAAGGAAGCCTGCTGGTCTTGTCGGCGGTGTCTTGCGTCGCTGACAGTCTCGACATGTCCTGACGTAACGAGCAACGTCGGCGGCAAGGCGTGGCCAGCAGTACTTCTCTTGTATCCTTGCGAGCGTGCGGGAAACACCGAGGTGTCCAGCCGTCGGGTCGTCGTGTAGAGCCAGGAGGACTTCTGGCCTCACTGCTGAAGGAACCACGAGGAGGTGTTCGGCTTGAATGGGCGAGAAGTTCTTCTTTAGAAGAACTCCATTTCGCAGGAAGAACAACGCCAGTCCTCTCTTGAATACCTTCGAAACAGTGGTGCTCTTGCCCTCGAGGTACTCCATAAGGCCCCTTAGTTCTGGGTCCGCTCGCTGTCGCTCGGCGAAGTCGTCGGCACTTATGGTTCCCAGGAAGCAGTCATCATCCAGGTCGTCCTGCGGCGGTGGGTCGACGGGGGGCACGAGATAGGCAGTCGGCGTCGGAGTGTTTTCTCCCAGACTTGTAAACGACGGTAATATCGAATTCTTGAAGTCTCAGGCTCCACCGTGCGAGGCGACCTGAAGGGTCTTTCAAGTTAGCTATCCAACACAAGGCGTGGTGGTCGCTCACAACTTTGAAGGGCCTGCCGTAAAGGTAGGGGCGAAACTTTGATGTAGCCCAGATGATGGCAAGGCACTCCTTTTCTGTTGTGGAGTAGTTGGCCTCTGCCTTAGATGGCGACCGGCTAGCATAACTGATAACCCTTTCCAGTCCCTTCGTCCTCTGCACAAGGACGGCGCCGAGTCCCACGCTGCTTGCGTCGGTGTGCACTTCTGTTTCGGCGTGGTCGTCGAAATGCGCAAGTAATGGAGGCGTTTGCAGGCGTCGTTTTAGGTCTTGAAATGCTTCCTCCTGCGGCGTTTCCCACTTAAACTCGACGTCGGCCCTGGTGAGGTTAGTGAGTGGCTCGGCGATGCGGGCGAAGTTTTTGACAAATCGCCGGTAATAGGCGCACAGCCCAAGAAATCGACGCACGGCCTTCTTGTCGGCGGGCGGCGGGAATGTAGCGATGGCGGTTGTCTTCTGCGGATCAGGGCGTACTCCGGACTTACTTATCACGTGGCCCAAGAACAAAAAGTTCTTCGTACGCAAAGCGGCACTTTTCTGGCTTGAGTGTGAGTCCGGAGGTCTTAATTGCTTGAAGTACAGCTTCAAGTCGCCGGAGGTGTTCGTCGAAGTTTGCAGAAAACACAACGACGTCGTCCAAGTACACAAGGCAAGTCTGCCACTTCAAGCCGGCCAGTACAGTATCCATAACGCGTTGGAAGGTCGCGGGGGCCGAGCAAAGACCGAACGGCATGACCTTGAACTCGAACAGGCCGTCTGGTGTTATAAAGGCCGTCTTTTCTCGGTCTCTCTCGTCGACTTCGATCTGCCAGTAGCCTGTCTTCAGGTCCATCGAGGAAAAGTACTTCGCGTTGTGGAGTCGATCCAAGGCGTCGTCTATACGTGGGAGGGGATACACGTCCTTCTTCGTGATCTTGTTCAGGCGACGATAGTCGACGCAGAAACGTAGGGTTCCGTCCTTCTTCTTCACCAATACCACGGGAGACGCCCAGGGACTCTTGGACGGCTGTATTATGTCATCGCGAAGCATTTCGTCGACTTGTTTCTTTACGGCTTCTCGTTCTCGCGTAGAAACTCGATACGGGCTCTGACGGATTGGTCGGGCACTTTCTTCTGTTATGATACGATGTTTCGCGACTGGTGTCTGTCGAATTCTTGACGACGACGAGAAGCAGTCCTTAAATTGCAGGAGCAGACTTTTGAGCTGGTCTTGCTTGTGCTTCGGGAGCCTCGGGTTGACGTCGAAATCTATTCCGGGACCTTGATTCGTCGAAGCAGGTTCGGTAGCATCGGAGAGGGCGAAAGCATTGCTGGAGTCCACGAATTTCTCGATGTAGGCGACCGTCGTACCAATGTTAAGGTGCCTATATTCGTGGCTGAAGTTTGTGAGCAGTACCTTTGCTTTGCCATCACGCAATTCGGCGATGCCTCTTGCGACGCAAATTTGACGGTTCACAAGCAGGTGCTGATCGCCCTCGACGACGCCTTCAAGGTTAGCGGGTATTTCGATGCCGACGGAAATTACGACGCTGGAAAGAGGCGGAACGGTGACCTGCTCTTCTATTACATTCAAGGCATGATTCTCCGGTGACGTGTGGGGCGGCAACGCTTTTTCTGAAGTCAGTGTTATCGACTCAGACCTTAGGTCGATGACGGCGCCGTGGTCACTTAGGAAGTCCATTCCAAGTATCACATCCCTGGAGCAGTTTTGTAGGATTACAAAGCTCGCAGGATAAGTCCGGTTATTGATGGTGCCTCTCGCCGTGCAGACTCCAATCGGCGTTATCAGCTGGCCTCCAGCTGTCCGGATTTCGGGTCCACTCCAAGCGGTCTTTACTTTCTTCAGCTTGGTGGCGAATGGCCCACTGACGACGGAATAGTCGGCCCCAGTGTCGACGAGAGCGGTGACGTTGTGACCGTCGATGAGAACGTCGAGGTCGCTAGTCCGTCGCCTTGCGTTGCGGTTAGCTCGCGGCGTCGGATCACGGCTGCGTCGATTTGTTGCGCTGCTTCCATCATGTTGCGTCGTCAGGTCTAGCTCGGCCCGCGAGGTTTCGTCGGCAGGGCTCTGTCTGCTTCGCGTCGTGTTCAGCAGGTTTCGTCGCGTCGTCGTCGTCGGCGTCGGCGGAGGATCTTCGGTAGTTCGACGTACAGCAACCGCACCTCCATCGGTTGCTGCCCTTAGTTTTCCGGGTAAGGGCTCGGAGATCGGCCCCCGAGCCGGACTGGTGTACTGCCTGCGATGAGGTGAGGTGTAGCGGCCTGGCGACGGCGAACGGGAAGGTCGTCGGGGTGTCCACTGCGCTCCTGCGAGGTAGTCGGCGATGTCACGAGGTCGTTCGCCGGGCTGCGGACGCGGCGCGTTTACGGCGAAACTACGCAGTCCCATCTCCCGGTACTGGCAGCGGCGGTACGTGTGCCCGGCTTCACCGCAGTGGTAGCATAGCGGGCGGTGGTCAGGGGCGCGCCAAACGTCGGTCTTCCTCGGAGGGTAGCGCTGGCTGGCAGGTGGGCGGTATGGCGCCGGTGGTGGTGGGGGCGGTGCCTGGCGGCGGTACTGCGGCGGCGCGGTGTCTTAACGAGGGCGGGGAGGGGTAGCGGGACGGCGGACAGCAGCAGTGTAGCTCATAGCCTGTGGCTGCGGCTCTGCTTGGTGAGGGACGCCCAGGGATTGGTGGATCTCATGGCGCACGACGTCAGCAATGGAATCCACTTGAGGCTGCGATGGAGGCAAGAATTTTCGCAGCTCTTCCTGCACGATCGCTCTGATCGTTTCGCGCAGGTCGGCGGAGCAGAGCCCATGGATATCGGTGAACTGTGGCGTCGAACGGCGATTGTACTGCCGGTTGCGCATATCCAGGGTCTTCTCGATTGTCGTCGCTTCCGAGACAAATTCGCGAACACTGTTCGGAGGGTTCCGCATCAGTCCCGCAAAATGCTCCTGTTTAACTCCTCGCATGAGCAGCCGAACTTTCTTGTCTTCAGACATTTCGGGGTCGGCGTGGCGGAAGAGTCTAGTCATTTCTTCCGTGAAGAGCATGACGCTTTCGTTGAGGAGCTGGACGCGGGTTTCAAGCAGAGTTTCGGCTCTCTCTTTGCGGACGACGCTAGCGAAAATAGCCAGGAACTTGGTTCGAAAAACGTCCCATGATGTTAGGGTCGACTCTTGGTTCTCGAACCACGTTCTAGCGGTGTCTTCTAAGGCGAAGTACGCGTGCCTCAGCTTCTCTTCATTGCTCCAATGGTTGAAGACGGCAACCCGGTCATATTCTTCTAGCCAGCTTTCCGGGTCCTCGCACGATGACCCCCGGAATTTCGGCGGCTCCCTGGGCTGCTGAAGCAGGAAGGGTGTAGGCTGCGCAGGTGTTGTCATCGTGCCTGAGGTCGAGGTCATAGTCTTGGTTGTCCTGGTATTTTTCCGGCAGGAGCCCGTGCTCTGGCTGTAGTCCCTGCTGCCTGCGGTTGGTGCGACTAACAGGGTTATCCTTTACGTCGTCTTCTTCGCGGCTTGGGCTTGGGTCAGCGCCTCGCGGGGGCGTCCGGAGCATGGACGAAGCAGCACCTCCACCAGATGTCACGTGGTCGTGACGTCGACGAAGGCAACAGTCGGCGTTTCAAAGAAGAAACTCTTTATTAGGCCGAACTTGTGGCCGGTAAACGGAAAGTCAGAATACAGCAATAAGCACTGTCACTGATAGCGGCGAACGTAGCGTCGGCCGTCGACGAACTGAACATCGTTGGAGCGCGCCGGCATTTATGCATCACGCGTCGAACATTCTAGCCTTATCACTGGTCATCGCGCAAGCTCTGGAATAATCTCGAGTGGTCGCGGCTTGCGCGCAACCTTAACAAAACGATCTACAATAATCGCGAAGCTTCTCGAATGCTAAGGCGTGGTCTGCGCCGAGCGTTACTGACAGTCTTTGTGGACGGAAACCGAATACAGCAAACGCGAAAATAAGGAACGCGCGTGGCAATATCTATGCTGACCAGTTCGCGCTTCATGCAGCCAACTGCATTCTGTACGCGGACATGTGGCCACGTATAGGATGCAGTTCAGCTCGGTCATTAGCGAATTGTTGACTATTGGACGAGTTTTGCCATGCAGCAGCAGTGAAGTCAAATACGGCACAAAGCCACAACAGTGTCAGAAGTGACTTGGTACACGAGCCTAACAGTAAAGTAGTGGCCTATAGTGTCCTGGTCGTGGCATAAGCAAGCTTGTAAGGATGCTCTAACTCCCGGTAGATATTAATTTTATCATTGTTTTAATTTTACCATTCAGTGACCCCCTTGCAGAAACAGTGAAGGCCACGTTAAAACTAGCAGTTGTTCCGTGTACGAATACAACCGATGAACGAAGCTCCTCAGAAATGGGACGCACGCGGCGCTCAGCGCGCGCGGCGTTTCATTGTCTAGGCAACGGACCAACCACTGGACGTACGACAGGGTGAAGTGATGGTTTCGCGCGTCCTGCGACTTGAGGGGGAGAGGGCGAAGCCGAAAACAGAGGAAGAGGGAGACTAATCTGCCTCCGTTTCGCATGCGTTCGTATTCTCGCGCTTTGAGCATCGTGCAGACGCCATCCGCGTTCCAGCGCTCATAAAGCTCATTTATCCTCCAGCGTGAGGGGAGACACCACAGCTGGCACCGTGCCAGGGAGCTTCAACGGCGACGGCGGGGTGCCGGCCTAAGGAGCTTCGCTCCTAAAAAGCTTTATGCGATTGCGTTATCGAGCTTCTATTGCAGGAATACTGGTTTCGGTAGCGTTGTCGGTGAGGGAAAAATCGGAGAAACGAAAAGATCGCGCTGAGAGCCAGAATCGAACCCAGGCATTATGCGTTGTACTCAAGCATTCTACCACAGAGCTACGCCAGTGCTTCAAACTGCTTATAAAAAGACCCTCTAATGGTCTCATATCACGGCAACGTTAACTGTGGTTGCAGTGTTTGCAATCGGCTTTCGGAAGAATGTAAGGAACATTACATATTAACTCCCATGACTTACCACATTGTCCAACCCGGAGGAGTGCGACGGAAACCATTTCTTATTATATGCGCATCATAACACAGTAACGTGCACTTCATTTCGATAAAACTGACATCTGTGCTTTAACGTGAGTACCGACGTTACGTCGTACGATCGGATACCTTCGAGCGTCACCGAAGTCGACGTGCCTGGTAAGCCCACGAGCAATGCTAGCGAGGCGGAAAAGGGGAAGGTCCCGTGAGCCTCTTCCATCTCCGAATTGTTGCTTCCTCAAATAGCCACATTGCTCTAATAGTTAAGGCATTCAGCAACTGGTTCCTCAACCTCCGTAAAAAAATCCTGGCTAAGGGCCTGCCCATGACACACATAACGACTCAATATGCACAAAGAAGTCGGTTCAACTCACAACGCCTGAGTGAAAGCAATAAAAATGCTATATAGGCCACTACTTGCCTACTTCTTCGCATGACATCGACTTCCGCAATAAGCGGGATCTGCAGATTTGTTTTTTTTTACAATGTATTTCATGAGCTATAGTTTCGAGTTTTCCGAAAATTTTTACGTGTGGCTTGAGCTACTTCAATTTTTTTTTTCGTAAAAAGTATATTCTAGGAAGACTTATTGCTTAAAATGGATAGCCAACAACTCTTTTTCAATCAAATCGCAGATGGTCGAACGCCAAGTTTGGGAAAGCTAGCGTGGAACAACCCATATACAAGCAAGCGTTGGTCTCTCCTATCACGTCTGTGTTTATGCGCTGCAAGTCAGTCAGATGATCTGCAACATCAACGTGCGCTTCACTAGCGCATAGACGATGAACATAATTTACCATGAGCAAACCTGCGCTGTAAGTGCAGTTCGCGTCACTTTATGTCTGTGTTAGCTTTAATCTCGCTTCTCGCTCCCTCAGCCCAACTCTCACTCATCCGCAGCCTCCGAGCGTGATATGGAATGCCTCTAATCTGAGTTCCCCCCGCAATAATTCATCCGTTACTCTGCAGCCACTTTGACGCCCAAGACGTGACTCCCATATCCGGCTACCGCCAAACATCATAATCCCCGCGCAGCCCAAACAACATCACTCCAGCTTTTAGCACGATGCCTCACGGTGCCCGAAAAAAAAATCAATAAAAACATTTATTGATAAACGAAAAGAAGGAAGCAACTCCGTCGTATGAGCAAAGTATTCACTCACATTTCGGTGGTACAACATTCACAGTGTGCGCGCTATAAAAATAAATAATAATAATAATAAAGCTATGCTAGGAAATGAATGACGATACGTGTAATGTATTTGCTTTGTTTACTTTTTTTTCGGGATTCCCGGGAAAATCCTGATTTGTGCGTCCCTAAGCTGCTTACGACTGGCGTGCCTCATGTAAAAGTTTTCCTCTGAAATGGCCCCGGAGCACTTTTGCGTCCATCTCCTTGCTCGCACAGCATTTCGCTCTGTGGCCAGCTGTCTCCGTAACGCACCTCTGGGATGCCCAAATCTCAGTCACGCGTCGAGAGAACATCGGCCATTTTCTTTTGTATGTGTGTGTGCGCTTGACTGCTGTGCGCAGTGTAAGCAAGTTGCGAAAAATGATGGTACCGAAACTTTGGCGGCAGAACCAAAAGCAGGTAGCCCGGTGTCTGTTTCGTCTTATGCAGTAGGTATCTCGTTTGCTTCCATCAGGTGCAGTCCGATCCCTCTAATATGACCCTTACTCCCGCCGTAGGGGAGCTTAGTCACACAAAAAAAAAAAAACAACAAAAAAGAAAAGGTGAACAGAAATGGTGCTATAGCCTGTCGAATAGGCCATTGCCGTGCAAAAAGTCAAAGAAGGCATCGACAGACTTCCGGTACGACCAGAGTTCTGGTAGGCATTCACATACTGTCTGTGCTGCCAGGTGTCTACTCTTCTCTGGGCTCCATTCTCAGTTTTCTTTGCACTCACCTTAGTATACGGTAGCAAACTGGATCAGTTCAGGTTGTAATCGTTCAGGTTAACCTCCCTGCCTTTCTCTCAATATTATCTCTCTTTCATTCCCCTCTCTCTTCCTCTCTCTTAGCGGCTGCCGCATTGCACTGCCAAGCATTACTTCGATTACCAGGCATGGAAAGAGCGTGGTGGAAAGAGCGTGGTGACGAAGTGAAAGAACTACCGTGAAGTTAGACGTTGATGTACGCTTAACCCTTTCAGTCCCAGTGATTCCAATTGGAATCGTAAATTATGTAGGTCAGTCAGCAAGCATCTGGTAAAGATAAAGCGTTGTTCTTCCTCAAGAGCCCGTATTTAGCATCTGCCCTACATGTGGTGTCAACATGGTACACACAATACAGCGAGGTCACGTCTGAACGAAGAAATTACAGAAGCAGTTGTGCTGTTCGCGCATTTTGCTGAGGCAGCGTCTTCTTTCACTATGTAGAGATAGGGCATTTATTTTAGTTCTGTGCCGGAAATTTGAATTTTGGCTATTGCACATTATGCTATCCTGTCTAAGTAACATTTTAATTAATAAATGAAGTAAAAATTGTGGAAATATTATTAAATAATAATTATTTATTAAATTAATTGTCCCATTAATTACTCTTCACTGGAAAGTGTGAGCAAA
Organism: Rhipicephalus appendiculatus; assembly: GCA_030522465.1. Lineage (NCBI taxonomy): Eukaryota > Metazoa > Arthropoda > Arachnida > Ixodida > Ixodidae > Rhipicephalus > Rhipicephalus appendiculatus. The sequence goes on along the minus strand of JALIZH010023266.1, from coordinate 137 downwards.
GATTTTTTCAGTTTTTTCGGACTACCACGATCATGTGCATCTCGAAATGTAAAAACTAGTTGCTTACATTGAAAATAGTTAATTCTGGACTGAAAGGGTTAAGAACGAGCTCAGCTGGCTAACAGTAATTCGCAGTC
>JALIZH010023264.1:0-40358 GCA_030522465.1 Rhipicephalus appendiculatus | reverse complement strand
CCAAGCTGGTATTGCAAATGTGGCAGAACAGGTCGCTCAAAAAACAAGTTGATCATTTCAGTCAACCTCACCATTGCTGTAAAAGACAAATTACTTTTTATGGCATGTTTAAATACCATCAAAAGCATCTCATCTTTATACAGTGAAACCTCGGTGATACGAATCTCATGGGACCACCAACAATATTTGTTTCATCCGAAATTCGTATCACTAGAAAGCATGAAAAATTAGCATGCGACAAAAGAAAGCTGGCGTACATTTTAATTTACAGCTTTTCAGGACTGCAGCAACGTCTGCATGATTTTCAGTTAAGTTTTTAGATGTCGGCAATCATACCAGCACTCGTAAATATACGGCCCGTTTAATTAATGAACCAGGCGCGTTGCGACCCGCGACAGCAGTAGCCCCTTCCAAATTTCAGTATGCTTTTTTGCATGACACCTGAGTACTGCAGCGGAAGTAACGGAAGAAGCGCTTTGACGCGACAGATCAAGGCCACAAAATTTCAGAACCACGGTCCGATGTTATGATTTTGTTATCGCGGAGGTGTTGGGGATACTTTTGGGAGATTTACATTCGTGCCCGCACAAGTGCGACCTCAACAATCACGCATGTTGACACCGCTATTCTGACAATTTGGCGGTGCGGCGCGCATGCCCGCGCTTGCGTTCCCGCGCTCGCACGTGCTTGGTGCGTCTTCCGCGACAGCGCAGACAGCACCTCTTCGTACCTGGGTGGTAGCGTACGTTCGTATCAAACGTCACGGGGTGAAAATCGGTTCGCAACAACCGTACTTCATTACATTGCAGGCCAATGGGCCTTGGCCGGGACCAAAGAAAACTTCGTATCACCCCGAAATTCGTATGAGCTGTGATCGTTTGACCGAGGTTTCACAGTAAATGACAAGATTTTCATTCAGGACCTCCTGAAACAAATCTCCAAGCTGTGTCCTGCTTGTGTCGGCATCGGTTTACGGGTTTCTATTGAGAGGTTCCTCATTGACTTCGCCACCAACCACATCACCCACTTCACTACACTCTGAAAAATGATAGAGTAAAAAGGGTGTATTTTTGTCCCACAACAATAATCGTCATCCAACTTGCTTGCCCCCGCAGGGGCGTCTGCGCGAGCAGGCGTTTGGTGTGTGGCGACACCACGGACCCGAGCCAACGGGGGGGGCCTCGACCTCCTCCCACGCTTAGCCGTGCGTGGCGTAGCCGTGTCCGGGGAAAAGGGGATCCTGGGGGGTTGAGCCGAAGCCGGGTGATTGGACCTTTAAGGCCCCCCGGCAGAGGCAACACACCCCTTTGGCCCCAGCTTCACGTAGACGGCACCCCTGGGCTGACCCACCCAGGGGAAATCGGCAGTCGCCTCATCCTGTCTCTCTCTCTCCCCTCATCTTCGTCTTTCTCTCTTTCAATCTTTTCTGTCTTCTCCTCTCTTCCATTTACTTCTAGTTTTCCTGGCGGCGAGGGTTAACCTTGTGTAGGTATCCCACCTTGGATAATTACATTGGGTTATAGTGACAGCGTACGGCTGGCGTCGGGAGGGCTTGTTTAACAAGTCCAGCCGCGTCCCCTTGTTGGGCTCCGTGATGGGTGGTCGCCGCTGTCACCGAACACACACAAGCATCCGCCGTCCTTGATCGGTCTCGTAAGAGAGGCCGCACCGAAGCAAGTTTCCATTTCTCGACAGAAACGAAAGTTACTTTCCCGAAGTACCACATCATCCATAGTGAAAGCACACCTCTAAGAAAGCTATCCCCATTTTTGGTGGCCAAGTGCCTAAAAGAAAAAATCGGACCCACATACAAAGCATCCAAAATGTCAAGCGGTGATCTCCTCTCGGAGCTAACCGAAACTATCCCAACTAACTAACATAAGAGAAACAGCTGTCACCGTTTCGGTCCATCGTTCTCTAAACACCAGCAGGCGAGTAATCTCCGAGGAAGACTTCTTAGGCCTTAGTGACGAAGAGCTCCTCGAAGGCTTCCAAGAGCAAAATGTCGTAAAAGTCCAAAGAATAGTAATCTGCCGCAATGATCAGGAAGTGCCCACCAAACACGTAATACTAACCTTTGGAACAAGTGAAATGCCCACCTCTCTCGAGGCTGGGTATGTAAAAATCAATGTCAGACCCTACATCCCCAACCCCAGACGCTTTTTCAAATGTCAAAGATTCGGTCACGCCTCGCACTCATGCAGAGGCAAAGAAACATGCGCAAAATGCAGCGCAAACGACCACAAATCCGAAAACTGTACATCCTCACCCCACTGTGTTAACTGTGACGGGGAACACTCAGCGTATTCCCCGGTCATGCCCATGTTGGAAAAAAAAAGAAAAAGTGATCGCTCTGACCGTCAAAGAAAAAAATATCATTCAGCGAAGCGCGAAAACGGCTGTCGTACCTTTTCCGCAGAAGTTACGCCGATGTGACGCAGTCGGGGGCAGCGTCACAAAGGCCTCAGGAGTCCACCGCAACCACACCCAGTGGTCTCGTGGTGACTCCAACCGCCCCCTTGAAGGAAGCAGCGCCAGCTGCTTCGTCCACATCAAAGGGCCCGCAGACTCCGGTCTCCCTGGGCCCTAAAATCAATCGAGTACCAAGGCCTGAGATCCGTTTCTCAGCGCCGCACACTCGATCTGCCAGCGCCTCTGACAAGGCAATGGAGATCGACCACAAAACCCCGGTGTCATCGACACCGAAGGACAAGCGCTCCCTCGAGCGCGCCAAACAGGACAAGGACAAGGTCCCAGTAACCACACTAAGTAAGCGATAACCGTAATGGTTATCGCATTCCTCTCTATTTCTATTTCTTAGTATTGTCACCTATCATCTTTTAATTAAACCGATCAATAAGTACATTTCCTTAATTTTATTCCGTCATGGCTTTTATCGTACATTGGAACTGTAGAGGTTTAATTCATAATTTAGGTGACATAAAGGACATCATCAACAAGTTCTCACCAGTGGCTTTCTGCCTCCAAGAGACAAATCTTGGTGCAAAACATGATCATTTCCTAAAGGGCTTTAAAGTTGCCCGAAAGGACCGCGAACATTGCAGCCGTCTTTCGGGAGGAGTAGCCATAGTAGTACAGGGCAGCATTCCCACGCGAGATGTCCAAATGAACACATCTTTCGAGGCCGTAGCCGTCACCATTCTATCATACAAGACCATCACCATCTGCTCGCTGTATATTCCACCTCACACCCTTTTCATCACTACAAACTTAGAAAATTTAGTGGAACAGTTACCAAAACCATTTATTTTAGTTGGGGATTTTTATGCTCACTCCACGCTTTGGGGTAGCGAAAAAACTGATGCAAGAGGGCAGGTTGTTGAAGATTTCGTTTTGTCAAACGATATTTGCCTTCTGAACTCCGGCGCTTTTACCTACTTCTCACAAACCTCACGCACTTTTAGTTGCCTAGATCTTGCCCTGTGTTCACCGTGTCTTTTTAGCGATCTTAAATGGGAAGCCCTCGAAAATTCATATGGTAGCGACCACCAACCCGCCATTATCAATCAAACTCGTGCCATCGTATCAAACACTGGCCACCAAGCCACGCCGGTGGAAATTGCAACTCGCAAACTGGCCGCTTTTTACACATCACGCAAAGCTGGAACATATTTTTTCACCCGAACATTCTGTCCAGGAACTCAACAAAAAGTTCACTGACGCTATCATTTCAGCGGCGGAAAAGGCGATACTGCAATCGTCTGGCGGGCGCATGACGGGCGCATGACGTCGCGCATGAGTCACTGGCGGGCGCATGACGTCGCGTATACGGTGCGCGGTTAGCGGCCGTGGCGGAGATGGGTGTGGTAAATCTCGCGCGAAGCCGCGATCACCGCACTCACACACAATTTCTTAAACAGACGGAGGTATGGGCGCGAGCAGTGGCGACGAAGGACGCTGTCGTTGGCGGCGTCCCACGTGCCGAGTGCTCCGACGATAACGGCGTCGACGGTAACCCGTTGATAACGGCGTCGGAGAAACGCTGCCACCGGCTGGTAGCGGGCCAGCTTGGCGTTACGGGCGTTGGTGAAGGCCTCCGGGGTATTCTCGAACGGGCACGTGACGTCGAGGACGATGGCCTCTTCGCCACGCACCAGCACGAGGTCCGGACGCAGGCCCGTGTCTCCGACGACCTGGTTGTCGTGGGCCACCGTGAAGTCGCGTGAGGCAGCGGTCCGGAGGCGGGCGACGATGGCGTTGTGGCGGGCCTGATACAGCGCACTGCGAGGCAGGCAGTGGCACACCACGTGCGGCAGGGTCTCCCGCTCGTAGCCACAGGTACGGCATCGCTGGTCCCGGCCCGGGGCTCCCCACATGCGTGCGCCATTCAGAGGTAGCAGGTTCGTGAAGTCGCGTGAGGCAGCGGTCCGGAGGCGGGCGACGATGGCGTTGTGGCGGGCCTGATACAGCGCACTGCGAGGCAGGCAGTGGCACACCACGTGCGGCAGGGTCTCCCGCTCGTAGCCACAGGTACGGCATCGCTGGTCCCGGCCCGGGGCTCCCCACATGCGTGCGCCATTCAGAGGTAGCAGGTTCAATCGTGCCCGATGCACGAAACGCCAGTCTGCGAATGTGGTGAAGGCGCCGGTCCGCATGAAATGGGAACTGGCGCGGTCCGCCGCCGCGCAGGCCAGCACCATCCCCTGGTTGGGGAGGTCGTGCAGGGCGCGGTCTCGTTCGGCTGCCCGCACCTCGCGGAGGGTCCGCAGGACGCGGCACCGTTTCGGAGGCGTAATGGTCTTGTCGCCGCAGGTGATGCGCACGCCACCGGGGTCGAGGTCCCAGGCGACGTGGTAGCGGCGAGACGCCCTCCGGGCGTTGGTCCATACGGACCGCAACTGGGTGGCAGGGGCCCTGGAATTGTCCGGCAGCGAGCCCCCAAGGTAGGACTCCAGCTCGGCGCGGGTGGCCTCCCAGCCGAGACGGGCGGTGGCGAGTGAGTAAGCATCGCCCAAGGCCATCTCCCGGAGCTCGGCGTCGGGGGGACGTGAGGAGCTTGTACGCGGAGTCGATGTGGCAGAAGTCACTGAGCTCCGCCGCCACAGGAAGCCCAACCGCACCACCCGGAGCGGATCCGTAAAGGTAGAGTGAAGCGGCGTTGCCAGGGAGGTACAACGCGCGCTTCACGAGAGGCCGAACGGTGTCGTCAAAGCGTCGCCAGTCGGTTTTGGTCAGGACTCCGCAGCGCATCGGGAAGTTCAGCGCCGGGTAGACAAAGGTCCAGAGCGCGTCCAGACGCTGCCACGGCGCCAACATCGATGACAGGATCGCCCGCGCCTGGGCGATGGCGGAGTCGATGACTGAGCCCGGGTCCGTCGATAGCCGGAAGCCGACCGGGCGTCCCAGGAACCGCTGCGGCTCGAAGTCGCGGAGGGCGGTGATGGGGACACCCGCCACCTGGAACACTGTCGGTCGCATGCCCACGGGAGAGGCGCCGACCATGTGCACGGAGACACACTTGGCCGGATTGAGCGACAGGCCCAGGGGGGAGCGGCGAGGGCCTCGATACGGTCGATGCGTCGTTGAAGCCGGTGGAGCGTCGAGGCGAGCGGCGTCAGATCGTCCGCGTATGCCAGGATCTTGTGACCGGAGTCGGGACCCTGGACGGCACGGATGATCGGGTCGACCACGAGGTTGAAGAGCAACCCGCTCAGTGGACAACCCTGACGCAGCCCAGCCAGTATCGGGATCGGCTCGGTGGAACCCTCGGCAGCCAGGATGCAGGTGCTGTTGTCCGTGTACAGGTCTTTGATGAGGTCCACGAACACGGAGCCGGCACCAGCACCCCGCAATGCGTCGAGCAACGCCGGATGCGGGACGGACCCGTAGGCATTGGTGAAATCGAGCAATGCCGCACAAAAGTCGGGGCCGCCGGACCGGGCGATGTCGAAACGCCGCTGCAGGATGTAATTGAGCTCAAATACGCCGTCGTGCGGTAGAAAGCCCTTCTGGCCCTTCTGGCACCTGGAGAGGACCTCGAACTCCAAGATCCAGGCCTGAAGGCGGGCGGCGAGGCACTTGGCGTAGAGCTTCGCCGCCGTGCAGCCCAGGGCAATAGGGCGCCAATTCGAGGGAACCGCGGGATCGCCCCGCTTGTGGATCAGCACCGTGCGGGACGTACGCCAGGCGTCCGGGGTGCGCTTATGGTGGATGCACGCGTTGAACAACGCAGCCAGGAACCGTGCCTCGGGGTCAACCGCCTTCCAGTGGTGATACGTGAGACGGTCGCCGCCGGTGGCCGTGTTCTCGGACTTGCGCAGGCGCAGGAACACCTCGTCAGGGCTGAAGTGCGCCACGTCCACGCCTTCCGCTGCAGGCTCTCGGTGAAGGAGCAGGGTGGAGTCCGCTTGGCGGTCGGACCACGTGCGGCCCCAGTAGTCCTGGAGCTCCTGCAAGGGGATCGCGCACGTCCGGGGCGGGCCTTCGAAGATGAGGCGCACGGCGCGACGTCGGTTGCGGCGGTACAGCCGCTGTATCTCCTCCGCGTTGGCTGGGTTGGGCTGGCGGCGTTGACGGCCAGCACGAACCGGTGGTAGGTTGACCGCCGCGGTGGCCAGAGCAACCGCCCGGGGCCAGGCATCCTCGCAGCGGGCCCACGACTCGTCGGAGGGTGGTTCCCGCAGCACGGAGCGAAGCAGGCGGGCCAGGTCGTCGAGGAGGTACGTGTTGTCCGGGGGCAACTCGAGGCTCGGGGACGCGGGCTCGGGCTGCGCCGGGGCAGCGTCGTCGTCGTCGGGGTCCGTCACCGCCTCGTCCGCAGACAGGGACGCCGAGGAGGAGGAGGCCGACGATGGCGGGCGCTCCGGCGGTAACGCCGGAGGAGGCCCGGGAGCAGGCGACGGCGACGCCGAGGCGCCAGCGAGGCCGTCGACCGGGGACGACGGGAAGACGGGCGGCCCGGGGTCAAACGGGACCGTGTCTGACCCGGTCGGAGACGAGGAGTCGGGTGGCGACGCGGGGGGCCGGCGAACGCGCGGGCTCGGGCGATACCGCGGGAGCACCGGGAGGCGTCGCAGGCCAGGGAGGCAGCACGACGACGGCATCGCGCCGGCCGAGTACAGGGGACACCGGGGCGGAGGTGGGTGAAGTCGGCGAGGCGGTTGCGGGGGTCGCAGCCCTGGGCGTAGACGAGCCGCGGGAAGTCGAAGACGGTGCCGCGGTGCTGGCGTCGAGCGACGAGGGCGGGGAACTCCCCGAACCGGACGCCGAAGTAGCAGGAGACGCGGGGCCCCTGCGACGCCGTGAGGCCCGGGAAGCTGCCGGCGAGGAAGACCCCGACGAAGAGGAGGAGGAACCGCTGGAGGCGGGACCGTGGCGTTGGCGAGCGGCCACTCCCACAGGAACGTCCGCGGGAGGTCCGCCCGGTGTGACGTGGCATCGCAGGTGGTTCGAGAGGCCACGTGCCGACGTGAACGTCGCGTCGCAGACGCGGCAACGCCGCCGCGGGGTTGACGACGACGGCGCCAACGTGGCCGTGGCCAGGCAGGTGTGGTTAAAGGGCCGGGAGGACAGGCGGACGTCGCACACCGAGCAGAGGTAGAGGCGGTCGCGAACGGCACGCTCGTGTTCCACCTCGACGTGCCGGCGAACGGACTGTACCCGCGACGTCCAAGAGGCCCCGCTGTATGCCACGCTGCAGCCCGCGATTGGACACTGGAGCTCCGCCGGGGCCGGGAGCGGGACGTGTAGGACACCGTCGGCGAAGGTCGGTTGGCGGGGCTGCACCGGAACTGGGCTGGCAGGGGGGCGACGGTGCGGCGGAACCAAGCGACCCGGGCGGGGACGGTGCGGCAACGGTCGGCGAGGTGCTCGCCGCGGGAGAAGCCGGGGTGCCGGGCCGAGGGCGGCGCAGGCGAGCCGGCCGGAACCGGTGCGTGGCGGCGCCGTGGGCCACGGACGGGGCGACGACTCCATGGTGGCAGGCAGCACCGGCGGGAGGCAGACCAGGCGGCAGGCGGGCCGGGCAGGAACCAGGCGACGTCGGCGTTGCGGTCACGACGACCGGGGGCCACGGACGTCACCAGCAGGCGTATGGCGACCGGGCCGGGTGCGGCATGCAGCAGGCAAAACAGGCAAGAAAGGAGCGGGTGACGCTTACCACACACCACGACCCGGGAGACGCCTCGACCCGCAGGCTGGTCCGGTCCTGGACGACGACTTGGTGTTCCTCCAGGGGCTCTTCCTCCGGGCCGTCCGCGCCAGGCAGCAGGTGTTGACCCTCCTGACGGGCGAACGCGGCCGAAGGACGTGTACGGCGCCTTCCGGGGGTGGCCAAGTCCCCGGGAGGGGAACGCTCCTCAGCGGGCCAGACCAAAGGTAGTGAAAACGGCCATTAAGCTGATAAGAACAGAGTAGATTTTATTAATGGTAAAGACATCGGCAGATGTGTCGCTGCAAGAAGCCGGCAAAGTAGCACGGAGCAGGATCTATGTTGCCGGAAAGTTCTGGCCGACGGACGCGATCGTGAGAGTTCACCGACACAGGCCAGGTACGGAGAAGGTTCCTGTGCACACGACTTTTTTACGAGGGACCGCGAAGAGGGCCTCCCGGCGACGGCAGAGGTGAAGGTCGTCGGCGAGTCGGTACATACCCCAGCTTACACTGGGACCGGGCGTGGGCGAGCCGGCACATACCCGAGCTTGGACTGGAACCAGCTAACGGAATCGGACGGCTGGTAGAAGGAGGACGCGGGACTAAGGGCGACCATTTCGGACGTGAGCGTGGTAGACGCGACGGGAATCCGCCACGACGTCGCTCACACCTTTTTAAACAGGCGCAGGTACGTCCGGGAGCAGAGACGCTGGAGGACACGGTCGTTGGCCGGATCCCAGGCGCCCAGTGCTCCGACGATGACGGCGCCCACGGTGACTCGCTGGTAGCGCCGGCGGAGGTAGGCGGCGACGGGGTGGTACTTGGCCATCTTGTCGTTGCGTGCATTGGAGAACGCCTCCGGCGTGTTCTCGAAGGGGCACGCAACGTCCAAGATGAGGGCCTCCTCGCCGCGGACAAGCACCAGGTCGGGTCGAAGGCCGGTGCCACCGACCGGCCGGTTCTCGTAGGCGACCGTGAACTCCCGGGCCGCGGCCTTGCGGAGTCGGGCCACCACGGCGTTGTGCCGTGCCGTGTACATGGCGCTCCTCGCCATGCAGTGGCACAGCACGTGGGGCAGCGTCTCGCGCTGGTAGCCGCAGGTCCGGCAGCGCTGGTCGCGGTCGGCGGCACCCCACATGGCCGCACCGTTGAGGGGAAGGAGGTTGAGGCGCGCACGGTGGACAAAGCGCCAGTCAGCAAAGTGCGTGAACGCACCGCTGCGCATGAAATGCGCACTGGCGCGGTCCTCCGACACGCACGCCATGACCTTCCCCTGGTTGGGCAGGGCGTGGAGAGCGCGGTCCCGGTCGGCCGCCAGGACTTCCCGGATCGACCGCATCACCCTGCATCGGTGCTGCGATGTTATGGTGGCGTCGCCGCAGGTGATAGTGGGGTTGTCGGGTGCGAGGGACCAGGCGACGTGGAGGCGACGCGACGCCTTCCGGGCCTCGGTCCATACGGAGCGCAGCTGGGTTGCGGGAGCACGAAACGAGCCTTCGGTGACCCCGGAGAGGTATTCCTCCAGCTCCGTCCGGGTCACCTCCCAGCCGAGGCGCGCAGAGGCCAGGGCGTAAGCGTCGGACAGCGCCATGTCCCGGAGCTCGCGGTCCGCCGTTGTGAGGAGTTTGAAGGCCGAGTCGATGCGACAGATGTCGCTCAGCTCGGCAGCGACGGGGATGGCGGCGGTGCCCGCCGCGGCGCTCCCGTACAGGTAGTGATTCGTGGCATTTTCCGGCAAGTAGAGCGTCCGCTTGGTCAGGGGTCGGACGGCGTCGTCCAGGCGGCTCCAGTCTGTCTTCGTCAGCACGCCGCACCGCATGGCAAAGTTGAGCGCCGGGAAGACGAAGGTCTTGACGGCGTCCAGCCGCTGCCACGGGGCGAGCATGGACGAAAAGATGGCGCGGGCCTGGCCGATGGCGTCGTCGATGACCGAACTGGAGCGGGACGGAAGGCGGAAGCCTGCCGGGCGGCCCAGGAACCTCTGTGGCTGGTGGTCCGCAAGCGCCTGTATCGGTATGCCCGATACCGTGAAAGAGGTGGGCCGCATGCCCACAGGTGTCGCGCCGGACATGTGGACCGAGGAACACTTAGCCGGGTTGAGGGATAAGCCGATGGGCGTCGCCAGGGCCTCGACGAGGTCAATCCTCTCCTGCAGGAGGGCGGGGCAATCGGCCAAAGGCGTGAGATCGTCTGCATACGCTAGTATGTTGTGAGCGTCTGCATCTCCCTGGACGCCGCGGATCACGGGGTCGACAACGAGGTTGAAAAGTAGTCCGCTGAGAGGACAGCCCTGGCGAAGACCCGCAGCGATCGCCACGGGCTCCGTCGACCCCTCTGCAGCAACGATGACCGTGCGGTTGCCGCGGTACAGGTCCATGATCAGGTCCGTAAAGACGGTACCGGCGCCGGAACCGCGAAGGGCGTCGAAGAGGGCCTGATGGGGGACGGAGCCGTACGCGTTCGTGAAGTCTAGAAGCGCCGCGCAAAGGTCTGGCCCACCAGAACGGGCGGCGTCGAGTCTGTGCTGGAATATGTAATTCAGCTCGAACACCCCGTCATATGGTAGGAAGCCCTTTTGACAGTGCGACAGCACGTGGTGCTCCGTGACCCACGTTTGTAACCGGGCAGCCAGGCATTTCGCGTACAACTTGGACGCGGTGCTGCCGAGGGCGATGGGGCGCCAGTTGCTCGGGACCGCCGGGTCGCCCTTCTTGTATATCAATACTGTCCGTGACGTACGCCAGTCGTCGGGGGTTCGCCTGTGGTGAACGCACGCGTTGAACAAGGCGGAGAGGAACCGCGCCTCCGGGTCGACAGACTTCCAGTGGTGGTAGGTGAGTCGGTCGGCACCCGGAGCTGTGTTCTCGGCCTTCCGCAGGCGAACGAGGACCTCGTCCGCGGTGAACGGGGATGTGTCCACCGGTTGGGGGGGCAACGGGTCGCTCGAACAACAGCGCGGTGTCGGCCGCGCGCTCCGCCCAGGTCGTGGCCCAGTGGTCGTGCAGGTCCTCGAGGGGAATGTCACAGGAACGGGAAGGCCCCTCGATGATCAGGCGGATGGCGCGTCGACGATTACGCCTGTAAAGGCGCTGAATGTCCGCCGCGTTGTCTGGGTTAATGGTGCGGGGTGTGCGAGTGGAAGAGGCAGGCGGGAGGCGGACGGCTTCAACGGCCAAGGTCACGGCCTGAGACCAGGCCGCCTCACACCTCTCCCACGTCTGGTCGTCCGGTGACTCACGCAATACCGCGCGGAGCACCCGAACCTGTTCGGAGAACAAGTGGGTGTTGTCCGGCGGCATGTCCGTCGTGGTGTCGCCGTCGGGATCGTCTTGTGTGTCGTCCTCCACTTGTCCGATATCGGGGTCACTCGGTGACGGGGACATGAGGCCATGACCTTGCCCTGGTTGGGCTGGTCGTGTAGGGCCCAATCGCGCTCCGCCGCGAGGACTTCCCGCAGCGACCGCATAACGCTTTGATCTTAGCCAAAAGGCCGAGAAGAAAAAGTGATCGCTCTGACCGTCAAAGAAAAAATATCATTCAGCGAAGCGCGAAAACGGCTGTCGTACCTTTTCCGCAGAAGTTACACCGATGTGACGCAGTCGGGGGCAGCGTCACAAAGGCCTCAGGAGTCCACCGCAACCACACCCAGTGGTCTCGTGGTGACTCCAACCGCCCCCTTGAAGGAAGCAGCGCCAGCTGCTCCGTCCACATCAAAGGGCCCGCAGACTCCGGTCTCCCTGGGCCCTAAAATCAATCGAGTACCAAGGCCTGAGATCCGTTTCTCAGCGCCGCACACTCGATCTGCCAGCGCCTCTGACAAGGCAATGGAGATCGACCACAAAACCCCGGTGTCATCGACAGCGAAGGACAAGCGCTCCCTCGAGCGCGCCAAACAGGACAAGGACAAGGTCCCAGTAACCACACTAAGTAAGCGATAACCGTAATGGTTATCGCATTCCTCTCTATTTCTATTTCTTAGTATTGTCACCTATCATCTTTTAATTAAACCGATCAATAAGTACATTTCCTTAATTTTATTCCGTCATGGCTTTTATCGTACATTGGAACTGTAGAGGTTTAATTCATAATTTAGGTGACATAAAGGACATCATCAACAAGTTCTCACCAGTGGCTTTCTGCCTCCAAGAGACAAATCTTGGTGCAAAACATGATCATTTCCTAAAGGGCTTTAAAGTTGCCCGAAAGGACCGCGAACATTGCAGCCGTCTTTCGGGAGGAGTAGCCATAGTAGTACAGGGCAGCATTCCCACGCGAGATGTCCAAATGAACACATCTTTCGAGGCCGTAGCCGTCACCATTCTATCATACAAGACCATCACCATCTGCTCGCTGTATATTCCACCTCACACCCTTTTCATCACTACAAACTTAGAAAATTTAGTGGAACAGTTACCAAAACCATTTATTTTAGTTGGGGATTTTTATGCTCACTCCACGCTTTGGGGTAGCGAAAAAACTGATGCAAGAGGGCAGGTTGTTGAAGATTTCGTTTTGTCAAACGATATTTGCCTTCTGAACTCCGGCGCTTTTACCTACTTCTCACAAACCTCACGCACTTTTAGTTGCCTAGATCTTGCCCTGTGTTCACCGTGTCTTTTTAGCGATCTTAAATGGGAAGCCCTCGAAAATTCATATGGTAGCGACCACCAACCCGCCATTATCAATCAAACTCGTGCCATCGTATCAAACACTGGCCACCAAGCCACGCCGGTGGAAATTGCAACTCGCAAACTGGCCGCTTTTTACACATCACGCAAAGCTGGAACATATTTTTTCACCCGAACATTCTGTCCAGGAACTCAACAAAAAGTTCACTGACGCTATCATTTCAGCGGCGGAAAAGGCGATACCGCAATCGTCTGGGATTGTACCAAAGAAATTAAATCCCTGGTGGACTACTGAGTGCACCGAAGCCAAAAAACAGCAAAACAAGGCCTGGGGAACCTTACGGAGGTACCCGACCTATAGCAACGTCGTAAGTTTTAAACAGGCGAAAGCTAAAGCACGATATATCCGAAGGCAGGCAGAAAAGAGTTCTTGGCACAAATACATATCATCCATTAATAGTTCAGCCACATCTAAACATATCTGGGATCAGGTGAGGAAGTTCAGAGGAGAATACTCATCATACACAATACCACTGCTTACAAGTCCAGACACACAAACAACACTAGAAGACCAGGCCAACCTATTAGAACACTTTTACAAGGTATCATGTTCAGCAAATTACACCAATGCATTCCTGAAATATAAAGAAAATGCAGAAAAACAAAGACTGCCTACTACCAGTACCTCAAATGAATGTTATAACCTTCCGCTTACACTGCACGAATTAAACAGGGTACTTTCCGCCGGTAAAAAAACGGCAGCAGGGCCTGACCAGGTACACTACGCAATGTTGGCACACCTATCCCAAGCATCCGCGGAGGCACTTCTTCAATTCTTTAACAAAATATGGGACTCTGGCATAATGCCTGAAGATTGGAAAAATGCAATAGTTATACCTTTCCTCAAACCAGGTAAACCCCCCAACATCCCCAAGTAGCTACAGGCCCATTGCATTAACAAGCTGCCTAGCAAAAACATACGAAAGCATCATAAATATAAGACTTACCTTGACTCTTGATTCAGAGCGCCTAATAGACGCACACCAGCGCGGATACCAAAAGGGCTGTTCCACCACTGATCATCTTGTTAGGCTGGAACAAGAAATACGACAAGCATTTCTACACAAACAGTTCTGTCTCGCGGTCTTCTTTGACTTAGAGAAAGCATATGACACAACTTGGAGATATGGGATTCTCAGAGATCTAGCTAACTTAGGGATTCGCGGAAGAATGCTGAACTGCTTATGCAATTTCCTATCGAATAGAACATTTCAAGTATGTCTGGGTACGGTACTATCACGAATATTTGTCCAAAAAAAATGGTGTACCACAGGGCTGCGTTTTGAGCACCACACTGTTCCTAGTCAAAATGAACTCCATCAACAGGGCTATACCCCGTACAGTCATGCACTCCATCTACGTTGACGATCTCCAAATCGCCTGCCGTGCCTCCAGCCTATCATCCTGTGAAAGGCAACTCCAAATTACAATAAATCAACTGACGAGATGGGCCGACCAAAATGGTTTCCGCTTTTCAACCCAAAAAACCACCGCTGTTCTCTTTACACAAAAAAGAGGATTGTTCCCTGACCCTGTTCTTAAACTAAACAACATCGAAATGCCGGTAAAACAAGAATATAAATTTCTAGGAATCGCATTCGACCGAAAACTAAATTTTCTGGCACACATAAACGCTCTGAGAACTAAGGCAAACAGAGCACTCAACGTTCTCAAATTACTTTCCCATAAGCACTGGGGTTCCGATCGACTCTGCCTTATACGTATTTACCGATCTCTTGTACGCAGCATTTTAGACTACGGTTGCGTCGTCTACGACTCAGCGCGAGACTCGTATATTCGCCGTCTTGACCCTATACACAACCTCGGTCTTCGTCTGTCCAGTGGTGCTTACAGAACATCACCTGTGCAAAGTCTATACGTAGAATGCAACGAGCTGCCTCTGTGTCATCGAAGAGCATTACTAACCCTGTCATATGTTTTAAGAATAAGGTCGTCACCTGAACACATCTGCTACGAAATCGCCACGAAGTGTAACTCGCGCTTGCACTACCTAAACAAACCGAACCTAATCAAACCACTTGTCCTACGCCTCGAGGAACACTGCCGCATGTACGCCATCTCTGATGGAGCACTTCATGTCGCTATTAAACCACAAAGACTGCCGCCATGGTTCGACCTGTCACAGCTTTGCGAGTTCTCACTAAGCCGTTTCAACAAAAAAGGCACTCCACCAGAACACATAATTCAAGAATTCCGAGCACTTCAGTATAAATATAGGGATTGCGAAGAATTTTACACAGATGGCTCAAAAACAGAAAACCGACTCATTAAGTGCACCTTGTGTCTGGCGCAGCATAGCCTCAGCTGCTTTTGCGCCATAAAACACCAAATTAACTAACTAACTAACATATGGGATCCGAGTGTGAGCCACTAGTGGGTGACATTTTAAACATGGTATCTTTAAACAGCCAGGTAGTTTCGATCCGGTTCTGCTGGGTCCCAAGTCATATTGATACCTGGAAACGAAAAAGCAGATAAATATGCTTCCCTGGCAGCACACAAAACAGTAGCAAAAGTGAAAATTCCCTTTAAAGACATCCAGCTAACAATTCGTCTGGCTCTACTAGCAAAATGGCAACAACAGTGGGACACGTGCACGAATAACAAGCTCCACCTGGTGAAGCCCATACTCGGTGAATGGAAGACATGCCATCACCAACAATGGTTTATTGAAGTTATATTATGCCGACTTCGCATTGGACACACACACTTGACACACAACTTTTTACTCACAAAGGAAGAACAGCCAATATGTGAAAAATGCCAAGAACCTCTAACACTTATACACATTATAATCACATGCCCGGATGTTGAAACGCACAGACAAAAATATTTCAGCATACTATACAAACAACACATACCTTTACACCCTGCTCTGCTGTTGAGAGATAACTCTTTAGTACCCCTGCCTCACGTGCTAAACTTTATAAAAGAATGTGGTCTTTTAAATAAGCTTTAGAACTTCTTCATCTCACTGCCCCCCTTCTTAACACCTTGTGTCTGGCGCAGCATAGCCTTAGCTGCTTTTGCGCCATAAAACACCAAATTAACTAACTAACATAACATCAAGCATTTGCATTGTGCGGCTCACCGTGTGCATATGAAGAGCACTACTTCAACTCATTTCCTAACACATCACACATTGCAATCCACTTGCGTCCACCCAACAGCAATATCATTCCACATTCACATTATCCCGCTTTGCTAACTAACAAGCACACACGAGCGCCATTACTTCAATTGGTTTCAATTATGAAGGCATCTGTTACTTTTATCACACCACTTACCCACGTTCCCGATGCCTACAAATCTCACACTCTTCTCAATTTACCATCTCATGCCTTGATCTCCCTCATACTCATCTTTCACGTTCTTTTAAGGGGAGATGCGAGTCGGAAAACGCAAGCTTTTTCGAAAATTACATATTTTTCGGTTTTATTTGCTTTCACAAGTTTAGTTTCTCTACTTTCGCGACAAAAAAACTGAAGACTGTAATTAAACTCGAAGTAGGTTAAAATCGCTCTTAAAGAGCACAAGGTGGCTACTAAAAAACTAAAAACTGCTCATTTTCTAGAGTCCCCTGGAAATTGTCACCTGGCTGCTTGCCATTGCATTTCGCATGAGGGGGTTCACTAAAGCCACATGCTCAAAATAACCATGATTGCCAAGCTCTCGAGATGGAATAAATCATCTTAAATAACATATCTTTTCCGCATAGATCTTTCACTTATACCTTTAAATGCATTCTTCTCAGGATCCATTTTTGGGCAACAATAATATTACCCACATATTCCTTAGCATGTGAAGGGCGCAAGTATCTCCTTTAAAACTTGATATCGTCTGTATAATTATTACGAACCTAAATAAGCAATTAGTATGGGCTGATGATTCTAGGAATTCTAGCATTACAATTTTTCTTTACCATAAAAATGTTTTATACGCACTTTCTTGATAGTTATTTGCATTCTAGAGTTAATGTAGATTAATGGCATAGAACCGTAAAAGATTAGTGGCATAAAATGTTTGTCCAAAACGAACGATACTTTACACATTGTCCTGGCACAAAACGAAAACTGTGCAACTTTCTATAAAACTAATTACATACTTAAAATCAGCATAAAAGCATATATATACAGTGAAAATTTCATTGCCATAGGCTACAGATTAACGCAACTTTTTTTTCCGAATCGCATCTCCCCTTAAGGGGAGATGCGAGTCGAAAAACGTAAGTTTTTTTCAAAAATTACACATTTTCGTTTTTATTTGCTTTCACAAGTTTAGTTTCTCTACTTTCACAACAAAAAAACTCAAGATTGTAATTAAACTCCAAGTAGGTCAAAATCGCTTTTAAAGAGCGCAGGGTGGCTACTAAACATCTAAGAAGTCCTGATTGTCAAGAGTCCCCTGGAAATTGCCACCTGGCTGTTTGCCATTGCATTTCGCATGAGGGGTTCACTAAAGTCACATGCTCAAAATAACCATGATTGCCAAGCTCTCATGATGGAATAAATCATCTTAAATGACAAATCTTTTCCGCATATAGGAGCTTTCACTTATACCTTTAAAATGCGTTTTTCTCAAGATACAATTCTGGGCAACTTCACGAGTTTTTACATCATGTTTTTGGTACTTCTGATAGCCAGATCGGGATGAAACTTTGCTCACATATTTCTAAACATGTGTAGAGTGCAAGTATCTACTTTAAAACTTGATATCACCTCATATAATTATCACTAACCTAAAATAAGCAATTAGTATGGTCTGAGCATTCTAAGGCTTCTCACGTTACAATTTTTTTTACCACTAAAATGTCTTATACGCGCTTTCTTGATAGTTATTTGCATTCTACAGATAATGTGGAGCAATATGAGCCAATAATGGCTCAGAACGATAAACATTTACTGGCAAAAGAAGAGTCTACAAAAAAAAACTATGTTTTACGCATTGTCATGGCACAAAACGAAAACTGTACAACTTACTATAAAACTAATTACATATTTGAAATCAGCATAAAATCCTATATATACAGCGAAAATTTCACTGCCTTAGGCTACAGATTAACGCAACTCTTTTTTTTCCGAATCGCATCTCCCCTTAAGGTGCATGCTCCCAGTATGTTAGATGTGGTAGGTGGATACCAGTGGCATCTGCCTACGATATCTCACCCTGTTTACCTTCGTCATCTTTCACACTCCTTTTTCTCACCTTACATGACTCTCGTACTTTCTTCGATGCATAATCACTCAACTTTTCTGCACAGATCACCAGTATCCAGTGTCAGCCCAACTGCAGGCTACAAAGCGGCCTTTTGTGCTCTACGTCCCGAAACCACCCCACGGATCCTGCCACCAGTCCCTCAGCCACAGCACCATTCCATTCTGGTCCAAGACTACTCCGCTTTCTTCCTCTCATTACCTCAACCTGATATATGAAGAAAAGGCAAACCGGCGCTCCACGCAGGCATCATCAAGTTCCCATTACCCCACATAAGCGAAAAACCCTTTTTCTTTCCTCTGGGGTATGCAGGCAGCACCGCACCATTCGGTACTTATCACAACTCTTCATTCGGTAACACCTTTGACGGTACTCGTAACTCTTCAAACCTCTGCGAATATTTTTCTGTCTCTAAAGAATTCGGCTTTTCATTTCAAACCACTTGCTTGGGTGTTCTCCCCCCCCCCTTCATTTATGTTCAATTGGCTTAAACCAGTCATATCTCTCAGTGGTACAGGTCACCTCCCCTTTCTTTTTCTTCCGTTATTTTTCATACCGGAGGACAAATTTAGCCATGGCTAACCCTGCACTAGACCTAAAACCTTCCCGACCTTCCCTTAACCTCTTCAGTCCCTGTGACTCCAACTGGGGCCATTGCTTCGAACAAGTGTAGTTCATTCTGAAGCACATATTTGTTACCTTCAACTTGAATTTTTTGTGGAAGGCATTATTTAAGCTCAACAAGATGACGCTCCCTATCGGGTATCTGGGACGCACAGCGGCTTTGAAAATGGCGTTTCCCAGAAACATAGTCTTTAGTCCTTGAGGCGAGTAAATAGAATTTTCCATAGTTCATTTTTACCCAGTGTGTGAAAGCACTTCTGAATGGTCTCTAATGATGTTGTAATCCATATTTGTGCATAGTCTGTGTTCTGAATTGCAGTTACCAGCTGTTTAAATGAAATAGATAAATCTTAATTAATTTATTTGGTAAAAACAATTAATATTCACCAGTTTTTTCGTTTTGCATCTGAAATAAAATTTTTTCCGTTTTCTGGTATGCTCAAGAGCAAAATAAAGAAGCTTAAAATAATTTGACCTGGAACTGCCTTCTTGGGTCTGAGGAGGGTGTACGAAAGCTCAGGGA
The DNA here is from genome assembly GCA_030522465.1 of Rhipicephalus appendiculatus. NCBI lineage: Eukaryota > Metazoa > Arthropoda > Arachnida > Ixodida > Ixodidae > Rhipicephalus > Rhipicephalus appendiculatus. Next base: position 21,176 of record JALIZH010023264.1, on the reverse strand, counting down.
TATTTGGCAGACCTCATGGGATAGTCATGTTGGGACGTGTAGACGCGCGGAAAGACAACCGGACGCCGTGAATCCCAACTCTGAACTGACTTTATTCTTGGTACTTCACTCTCCTTGCCTCTCCTTTCCCTTCGTGGTGAGGGAGCTGAGTAGGCGAGGGAGACCACTGCGTAGACATCAGTCATGTCTCCCTTGGCGGAGACACCACTTTCGTCCACTCTTTTTCTTCATGTTTGCATTACATTTACTACTAATAACATCCCCTGTATTTTCCTTGGCATTATTGTCTGTTAGTTCTCATTTAAAATATATATCTTGAAATTCTTTCACCCACAATATTTTTTTAGGCTTTTCTCTTTTTTCAAGCAATAAAGGTATCTTCACTGTATAAATTTTTGCATTATGAACATTTTTCCAATAATTTGTCTAATAAACATATATGCAACATTTATGTCATCGATACACAAGAACAAGTTCTGACGGGTTTACGCTCTCGCGAACTCTGCACTATGCTTTTGGGAAGGACGCATGACGACGACGACGACCTACTGCACGACATCTTGGAGTTCGAGCGCATCGAACGAGAACGGCGGGAGCTTTTCGGATCACGCAGCCGAAGCTTCATGTCACCATCATTTTCGGAGCGCAGCCTGCCCGCTACCATGACAAGGGTAGAGAACGTCAACTCGAACCATGGAACGGATCGACGCCAGCCATTGCCGTCCATTAACCAACACGGAGAGCGCAAGTGCTATAACGGTAACATCTACAGCCACATAGCACGTGACTGTCCGGAGCCTAAGCGACCGCTCAAGTGTCAGCGTTGCCAAGCAACGGACCACACACAACGCAACTGCAAAGGCCAACGCAAGTAACGAGTCTAACGTCGTCGCAGAAGCGCTCCCTTACACCGGGGCCGGTCATGTGTTGATCAAAGAAGTGACCTTCAACGATGACTTCACTTTAGTAGGCCTCATCGACACGGGCAGTTCCGGTTGCTTGTTGCGTGCGTCAGCGGCGGCACGATGCGGCATTGAGATGGTTCTGGAACCTACTCCTCAGTACGGATTTGGCAGCAACAACGTGCCAGCGACTAGAAGCCTTGGTCACTGCCAGGCGAAGATTAGCATCGATGGCGTTGCCGCAGAGAAAATTCCTGTATTAGTGGTTCCTGACGACGCCCAAAGTGTTGATCTACTGGTGGGCAGAACCTTCACCAACCTGCCCTTCGTTACTTACTGCAAAGTCGGCAGCACGTTTCGCTTCTACCACCTAAACGACTGCCCTTTTTCGGGTGTAGTGCCGTTCGAACAGCAGTCGAATCTGAAATTGATAGCCAAAGAAGAATGCGAGCTTCAAAGGAATGCTGTGAACTACGTCACCACTTCCAGCGATCGCTCTGTGACACTGTGGACGTGATGGGCTTCCTGAGTGGAAAAGAGGAGAAAACGAAGCGACCGTTGACGATCCTGAGCAGCTTGATTGGGATGTGAACTTAAAACAAGTGTGTGGCATAGGAGTTATGTTTAGTAAATTATTCTGCATCCTTTTATTACGTCTCGTGTGATCAACGACGCCCGAAGACAACATAATCAGAAGTGGAGGACATAGATAACTATGTGAGGAATTCCTGGATCCAGCCTTCCACCGTACAATTTCACGGTAGATGAAGTGATATCTGTCGCATGCACCCTGCTCCTGTCCATGCTGGCGCATGGCAAAGAAGTGACACTGTAAAAGCTTTTCTTTCCTGCGCTCAACTTTGCAGTGCAGTGCGGTCTTGCGGGCAAAGCAGAATGGGCAAGACTCGATGACGCACTCTGGCCCTTAATCAAAAAGACTCTTTATCTTCGAGGGAACATTGTGAACGACTACCTGTATGGCAGCGCAGCGGCCAGAGCAGCTGGAATCCCCGTCGTGGCCGACACCAGCGATGCCTGTCACGTGGACAATGCCTTCGAACTACTAACATCGGCCGAACTTGAGGTATGGGTATGCACTAACTAAAATCGTTTCGAAGCGCATTCACAGATCAGCCACTTCTAAAGATCTTGCAGGTTACCTGACTGGCGAGTTGTTGGGAGTCTTCAGGCATGGGACGACGCAGCTTCAGTCTGTGTGGACAGAGGCAACCAAGGCCTCCCGCTGGCTTCGTGTCACATGGCACCTGCGCGAAGAGAGAACAAGTATAACCTGCGGCGAAGATACCCTCACGCCTAAGTACTGCACTGAGGTGGTAAGAAAGCTGCATTTCAGGATGATGGGCCCTCGAGATGAACCCTTCATGGAAGAAAAATAAAGCGGCTTTGCACTAGCGGTTCTAAGCCTGCATGAAGTACAGAGCTGGGCAGCTTGTCTTGTTTCTCTTGTTTTTTTTTCTGTCTCTGTTTATTTATATTGCTGTCTCTCTCTATTTCTTTTTCTTGCTCTTTCCTTTTTCTCGCAAGATCCTAAGGTTCCCTTGAGTCTTAAAAATGTACCATCATCATCATCTGTCTTGTTCTTTTTTTTGTCTGTTTACTTCTATTTCTGTATTTATCTATTACTCTCTCTTCACTCTTTTTCCTTTCTCTATCTCTCTTTCTATTTCTCATTTCGTCTTTCTTTACTTCTCATTCACTCTCTCTATATTTCTCTTTGATTCTCTCTTTCTGTTTCTGTCCTGCTTACACTTTTTTGTGTTTGTTTCTTTCTGTATCTTTGTCTCTCTATTTTGTTCGCTCTGCACGAATTAATGGTTGGCTTTAGTAGCTCTGTTGTTAAAACCGAACCAGGGGCAAGTGCGTTGATGCAGATCTGAGCAGCTCCTACTTGACTGCATGAGCCACAGCGTGGCATACACCAGCCACCATAACAGCATTGTTGATCGTGCGCAGTTATGCTGCTGCAGGAAATTCACGGTCACGCACGAGAAGCGCCCGGTTGCAGTTGGAGACGCCAACCTGCGCCCTGACGTCGTTCTCACCTAGGGGAGAAGGCCATCATCGTGGACTTGACCTGCCCATTCAAGCATCGTCTCAACATCTTAGAAGCAGCAAGACGGGAGAAGGAACGTAAGTACCAACCCGTACGAGACTACCTGCTTCGCCACTGCTGAGAGTCGGCATTGAGGAAATCGTTGCCGGTGTTCTTGGCTTCTGGGACTTGGGCAATGGGCAATGACAGTCTCCAGCTAGCAAAGAAGCTTGCAGTCAACGAGATGATTGCGACTTCACGAAAAAGAGTCCCGGGGCCATATAGTGGTCCCACTACATAGTCTGCGTTCTAGCCTGGGACAACACTTGACGAGACGCCATCTCGCACCCGTCCCACCAGAGTCTGTTGAGACTCCAGCGAGGAGCAGTTGAGGAGGGCTAGAAGGGGTCACGTGGGGATGAGACTGCCAGTGGATTTCATGTGCCATGGACGTGAAGTTGACTTGAGCACCCGTACAGAGCATAATAAAATAATAGCAAGCACGCACAATAACTTCCCCCCAAATTTAGAGGAAACAAAAATAAGGATTGGAGTCCTTTCTTTCCAAATAAGAAATCTTACCTGCATTTTTGGAACGTAAGGAGCATTTTTGGAGCATTGAGGTTTGCTTCTGTTTTTATCAGCGTAACGTTTGACATAAAAAACAGTGTCCCTTTCCTGAAGTAAAAGATGTAAATACATCAAAAGCTCATTAATTCGAACTCGCAGGGGACTAAAAGAGTGTTAGACATAAGTGGAGTTCTAATTAGCAGGCGGGCACTAGAATGAAAGGACATCACGCCACGCTATGCAGACAGAACCCAAAGAAGCCACCTCTGGACTTGTTATCGCGAATTAGGTGCTACTACATGCTTGTGGCAGGTGATATTGTAAATTAAGTTTATGAAGCTTTGACAGCTAACAGAATTAATTGATCGGTCGGGGATACAGTAGAAACAAGCACAGCAGTGCATTCATGTGAGCAGTGAGCCTTAAAGGAGTACTGACACGATTTGAAGACATCGCAAAAAGGACATTTTTTGTTTCCTTGGTATGCAGTGTCAACACTCTCCACACACTGGAGTCGGACAATACGTATAAAATATTTTATTTTGATTTTGAAGTTTTCGTCGCTGAGCGTCTGCAAGCCAGCTCCACTACAATAGACATTATCCCGACGAGTCAAGACAGTTCCTGGGTTTGCGAGCTCTGCGTCCTACATGCAGCCTAAATCGCAAAAATCAGTCAGGGTCACTGGACAAGTCACTAATCGTTGTTTACGTGCACCACGAGCAGATGACAGATTTGCCATTAGTACATTGCCAGCTGCTGTCCACCTGTGACCTCGCACTGCTCTGACTCATCACTGCGAAGCCGCCCCATCAAAATCGAAATTGCTGTTTTATGGTAGGGTATTAAAAATGTATTCAATGCATTCCCAAGCTCTACAACACTCTTTTTAGGTTCCTCGACGCCTGTACTTTTGTTTAGAGCAACAATCCCAAATTTTTCAAAATTCGTGTCAGTACTCCTTTAATGTCAAAGTACGCTATTTATGCTCTGAAACATGTTCATTTACATGGCAGCGTCAATGCAATCAAAAATGAAATAATAATTTGTATTTGCTTGCATTTCTTCTGTCACAACTCCATGGGCATCGTTTGCAGCTTGAACAAGGGCTCCAGTGCACCATTCGGATTCTCATCTGCTGAAAACTTTGTTTTGTTTAGTTTTGCAACACATTGTGATTCACTCCGACTTTTGTGAGGACCGATGAAAATCAGGGGCTCCCATCTCGAATTAACCATTGTGCATTCTGACGCATTCGAACTACTGGGAGTTTTCCCCCATAGAAATGCACAGGGCTGTGCCAGGACCTTGTCAGTTCAAATTAACTGTATGTTTGAATTAAGAGAGTTGAAATTAATAAGCTATTGCTGTAACTGAATGAGGTTGGCTTGACCGTCCTGCGCACTATGATTTTGCAGGAGCACTCTGGTGCCCACCCGCAGTGCTGGGCAGTATCGAAGATACATGTATCTTCGATACTATCTTAGATACACTTTGGGTATCTTGTATCTGTATCGCGATACGTCTTGCAAAACGAGTATTTGTATCTGTATTTCCGATACATTTAATAATGTATCGTATATCTTAGGATACAAGATACTGCTGTAGAAACACCACCCTACGAAGCAATAAGCGTCGACCTGAATTCCGGTTCTCAGGCTGATATTGCTGCCACTAAACCACCTGCATAAAACTAACGACAGTGACATTCTTGTATACTACCGCCAGAGCGCTCCAGCGAGCACAGATGATGAGCTTTACGCGTCCCTATTGATGGAACAGAGTCACGGGATGGTGCTCGAGACATTGATCTCAACAAAAATAAGCGCGAGAACGTCTACGCGCGGCCTACCTTTTTGTTATCGATGTTTTCTTTCTTTTTATTTGTGTCGGTACCATGACACTTGTTCGTAGCCACGGCACTGTGCTGCGTATTCTAATGCGCGCGGCATCTTTCACTCAAATTCTGATGACGCTATAGTTTCATTATCGAAGTTCGTCTTGCGTGGTGCTTCGTTGCCAAGCCTCAAGAATGAAGGAATGGGGCTGATTTACGTCTCACGGTTTTCGCACATCAGCGATTTGAAAGATCATAGGCATGTAAGCATGGCACGCACACGATGCGATTGACTTACATGCCAAGGAGGTTCTAACAACCATCCAACTATCGGTGCCGATGTCAGATGCAGTATAACAAATATTTACGTAACAGGAAATATTTTGACGTGCTGTGTCTTTTTTCTTCCTGCTGAATTATTCAAGAAGTTCTTTGAATTATAATTTGACTGTTAGCCCAAGTGCTTTCCTTAGTAAACTAAGCTGGTCGCAGTTAAGAAATTTTCAAGTAAACACATTTGCACATAGGGCCTTGCTGCTTCATTATATAGATCTATCATAGGTAATTTGCAAATGTATCGAAGTATCTGAAGATACAATTCGCAAGTATCGTATCGGATACAATTTTTCCGGAAGTATCTTGTATCTGTATCTCAAATACTTCTTGCTCGAGTATCTTGTATCGTATCGCGATACAATTTCAAAGTATCTTTGCCCAGCCCTGCCCACCCGGCTCCTGTGGAGGCTTTCTTCCGTTACTTCCTTCTCCCTCTGCTGCGAGTGCATTTTGCACTGCTTCCTAGACCGGCCCTCTGTTGCCAGGGTCCTGCTGCTGTCATGATGCCCAGTCTGGGTATCCAGGTCCACATGGCTTACCTGGATGTGACTTTGGTGAGACGGCAGTTCATTTCCTGCACGAACATTCTTTAACATTTTTTTTCAGCTGTTAATATTTCAGCCGTAACATCAATTGAAAAACATGTTGGACACCTGATTTTTTGCCTGTGTTGACGATCCCACGCTTGCATTTCACTGCCTTGAGGGTCTACTCACTGTAGCCAACTCTTCTCAAATTTGGTTCAAAAACAGCTAAGGAGAGCATGTCCCCCCCTTAACAGCAAAATATACATGCATATCTTGTCTGCAGGTACGTACATCCAATCTTTGTGCGTGTCAAAGTGTAGTCGTTGTTCTTATCTCAAGGTCTGGAGCGGTCCCTTACGGGTTCTGGCCACCCCGTAAGGCCCTGGTATTCGGTCTTGGCCACACAGGAGACGCCAACGAGACGCCTGGAGTACCAGGAGGGATCAAGCCGGCAGCCGACGCCGTTGGACCCACTGGGTGGAAGGAGTAACCAGGCCCAGCAGCCCAGGACCCTCTACAGGCGGAGCCCAGCCGGCGGGACGAGGAGACCACCGGGAGAGGCCTTGGTAAGCGTCAACGACTCTCTTTTGCCTGCCTTTCCCGGCCCGGTCACCAATGCCTGCTGGTGCCACCAACGGGTCCTGGCCGCCTGGGACCACCCGACGTCCCTCGGACCTGCTGCCCCGGGCCGTCCCGGAGTCCGCCGGACCTCCTGCCAGGGACCCGCTGCTCCGAGATGACAGGCCGTCCTCGGCAGGCTTCAGCCGACGACGTGGCACGACCGGGGCCGTCCAGGGGAACGCCGCCGTCACACCGCTCTACCCGACGACGTGCCGCACCCTCCCCCACGGACTCTCCGGCACCACCACCGCCTCGACGCCGGCGCCCGGACTCGGCCTCCTCCAGCTCGCACGGGTCGTCAACCTCGGAAGCCATGACATCCTGCTCTCAGGACCTGGCCCGGCCACCGGTCCTGGTAGACGACGTCTTTAAGGTATACCTCCCGGTTCCGACGGTCATCGCCTGCCCCGACAACCTTGCCCCCCAACGAGGTTGTCGGGTAACGTACTCCACGTCTTCATGGAGCCTCCCGGTCAGGTACCTCCAACGGCACCTCGCCCAAGAGCACGGCGTTACCATCCAGTGATGCGAGAACGTCTGTGCCACCTGCGATGCCCCACTACCAGTGCGACCGTCCGGCCATACCTGTAGCGATGACTCCCGCAGTGCATCAGGGCCTACTACACCACGCTTTGTCTGCCCGCACTGCTCCAGGGAGTTTGTCCTCCAGCGCTACCTCCGGAAGCACAGACGCCGGCACGAACGACTGGGCACCACGACTCCCGTTCCCGTGCTCGAGAGGAGGCCGCCTGCCACATGGGTTGACTCCGGCATACCACCATCAGGCGTCCCGGTATCCCTTCCAGCCACTCCTGCGTCACCCACTCCAGTCACGGCATCCTCATCGGCGACATCGCCTAGCGACACTCCCCTGGCGTCGGATACCAGTTCGGCGCCCCCGGTTCGGGCGCGCCAACCCATTCTGGCACGCGACGTCCTCAGGGTCTACTTGCCGGCCCCCCCAAACACTTCACTGTTCTAGGCGCGGATGCTGGTCTTCGTACGGGGGCGCCTCTTGGACATCTCGTGTCCAGTCCCTGCGCAGGCACTGTGAGCAAAAACACTGACTCCGGATTCGGGAGCGCCTCTACTACTGCTCCGTCTGTCACGAGTCGCTACCCGATCGTCCGTCGGCCCACCCATGTCTCCAGTCGCTCCCCCAGTCTGGGCCGCCACCGCCATCCAGGCACAGGTGTGCCCGCTGCCCCCCAGACCTTCCCGTCTTCCCGGGGTCTCACCAACCACGAGAGGTGGCACAGCGACCAGGGAAATGGGTGATTATCACATATCTAAATGCTTAGTAACATTGACACTTAACACCCTTGTTAAAATGTACCTTTGCAGAAAGAAAACATGACCGTGTAAGATCGAATGTGCCCAGCCAAAAGTGGGATTTTCTGCCCAAAAGTGATAATGATGGCGTGCTGACACACTGCTTTATACAAAACACCTGTAACTTTTTTGCCTGGCAGGATATAGATATGGATATGTGACGTAGCGCAATTTATAATTTTTTTTTCTACCGAGAGGGGGAGGGGGGGGATGCTGTAACGTACGCCAATTTTTGGTGCACAAGTATTACAATTAAAAATTGCACCCGTGACAAATAAATGCTGGCACGTGATGTGCTGTGCTGTGTGTGAAGTCACGCAACGACCGGCATTGTGTGTGACATCATGCAAACACTCGAGAGTATGTAAGAAAGCGATTTATCGGTGTCTACCAAATGCAAGTTGCTGTTTTTGCAGTTTCTTTATAGCGGACAAATTCTTGTGGTCAGCGGAGTAAAAGCAATGCAGTGGAGTGAGCCCAGCCGTACTGGGTGCACACTTCTCGTTTTGCATGCTTGGACGGCTGAATTGCTTTGCAGTTATTTGGCTGGTGTTATGCCTGATCTATATATGTGGTCTGAAACAATGCATTTGAACACACGACCATTAATTCCTTATCGCTTCTCGGCCTTTTGGCCAAGATCAAAGTGTAGTGTTGGCTTGCCCAACCTGCTCTGTCTTCGTAGAAGCGATCGGACACCCGCCCGGTTACAGCGGCGTCTTTTCCACCTACCTTTCTTGGTGGGCTCTGTTGCATGCCTCTCTTAGCTTGCTCCCGAGACCAGCAACGACTCCGTGATCCGGGACATTCCTGCCGCTGCCTGCCGCTTCCTGGGACCTGCTGCCCTGGATTTTCTACAACTGGTCGTTTGGTAAGTTGATAGTTTCATAACACTTCCCTCTCTTCTTTCTGTTTCATCCCAGGGGGTGGGGCAGTCTCGCACCCTCGAACGCGGGCTGCTCTGCCGGCCCCGCCGGCAACAGCCCACGTGACTGGTGTTTTCCCGCCTATTCCTGGTGACGCAGTGACTCCCGCCTCCTCCGCCAGGGGGATGTAGGAGCGCGCGCGCCACCCCTCTCCCCCTTGCCGCCTCGCCGGCCCTTGCTCTTTTTGAGCTCTCCCTTTCTCCTACGCTCGGATCCCTACCCTCGCCGGGGGTAGGGGACCAGTGTCCTTCCTGCTCTTCCTCTCCAGCCGGCCTGCTACACCAACCATGTAGCCAGGTTCGCCTCCTCCCCCCCCCTCCTTTTTTTTTCTCTCTCTCTTCTTCCTTCCTCTTGAAGTGTCCAGTGCCGTCTTTCATTCAAGTGTTATTTGAATTATATGTCAAGTGCCTCGTACAAGATGTACCCTTTGCCGTGCCCACCCTGTGTCCTCTGGACGAACGCCAGCACCTGTAGGTGATGTCCGAGGAAGCAAGCCCCTCGAATGCAGATGGAGCCGGGGCCCCCCAACATACCGATGCCGAGAGACTCCAAGAACCAGCCCACGCTCAGCAAAGACGGGAAAACCATTAACATCTTTTTTTCCCATCCCGCACGGCTTCATATGCCCCACCCAGGAATGCAGCGTGCGGTACACCGGGGTCAGCTGGACCAGCAGACACCAAAGCCTGATGCGGCATCTCCTAGAGGAGCATGAACTCAAGGTGACTCCATCGTACATCTGCACCCTCTGCTCCGCGACCGGCCTCGGTCGCCACCCCACGCGCCACCCCTGCATCTCGAGAGGCAGATACGAACTCTCACCCCTCGACCTCTACAGGCACAAGTGCCCAAAATGCCCGACAACGATGTCCACCAGGAAAGGGCTCGACAATCACATGAGAACCCACAGGAAACGGGAGGCGCGGCAGACGACGCAGCAGTCAACGACTGCATGGGCTACAGGGACAGCTCCTGCTGCTACCCCGACGGGAAGACCCGCCCACGCTGCCGCCGCCAACAGAGCTGCACGGACAATGACTCTCCGATCGTCACAGAGCTCCAACTCGACATTGACGGAGCAACGATCCAGCCAGACCAGCCCGACGACGAGCACGTCACCAGCCGCTCCAACACCACCGGAACTGGCACTGACACCTTTTTCCCCTCTCCTAGGCAATATGCCAGACATCCCTGACGACGTCTCGGCAACCGCGGCCTCTCCATCGCCCACGCCTAGTGAGGTCAGCAGCACACGGAGAAGGTCTTCAAGCGCGTCTCTGTTCTCGCAGGACAGCAACGAGGTCTCCACCACGTCTAGCCCTGGGCAACATGGATCACCGCGCGACAGCGGTGATTCAGCACACAGCAGCTCTGCTCTGGCGAGCACACCGCAATCCCGGCCACCATCACCGGAACAAACGCTCACCCTTCTTCCCCCTCTCCTAGGCAGTGTGAATGGCTCCTTCAGCCATAACACCGAGGATGCTGCAACACCATCAGCAACCACCGAGGAGGCGTCAACAACAGAAGGGTCACGGTGCATTTCCCCTTTCCCACAGGGCTCGGACACAGCTCCCGCTGCCCCCCAGCCTCTGCGAGCTAGGAACACCGCAGCACAGCATCGCAGCGGCACGGGAGGACCCCCAAACAAGCCTGACCTCCAGGAACATCACCGACAGCGTTGATTCTTCCACTCAACTGATGTCATCCGAGGCACCCTCACCAGATGGCGCAGGCGGCGAGTCACACGACCCCGCCCCGCAGAGAGAAAACCCCGGCGAGATCACCCTATCCGGACCAATTGATGACACGAGCGTGCTCTCCGAGCACACCCAGCAAATCCGACAACTGCTTCGAGAGCCCGCCACTACTCGCTGGGACGACTTCCTTTCCATCTTGGAGGATGCCGTCTCGACGGTGCGGAAGGAGGCGAAAATTTCGGACACCACTGCGGGTGGGAAACCCCGCATCCCGACCAACCCGAACAACGCCCAGCAGATACAGGGCTTGTATCGTCGCAACCGTCGTCGGGCTGTTCGTGTCATCGTGCAGGGCGAGACGAAGCTCTGTGAGATTCCGCTTGACCAACTGGAGGAGGAAGATTTTGCTGCAACTTCGGCTGTGAAAGAAGGGAACACTAGCCTGCTGCTCAACAAGGCTCGTCCAGACGACGTGGCAGAGATCTGCCTTGCTCGGTTCAACAGCGACGAGGTGGCAGCCCGTCTTCGCCGTTGCGAAAACACGGCCCCCGGCAGTGACAGCATCATCTACCTTCATTGGAAGGACAATGACCCTGATGCTCTCTTTCTTTCCGCAGCTTTCAACATGTGCCTCCGCTTCAAGCAAGTGCCCCCTGCCTGGAAGGAGATGAGGACCATCCTCATCCACAAGAAGGGTGGTCCGAGTGAGGTCACGAACTGGAGACCCATCGCCCTTGGGAACACAATCTCCAAGCTGTATGTGGGCTGCCTCGCGGCACGCATGCAGCAGTGGGTGTGTGACCATGACGTGCTCTCGAGGTGTCAAAAGGGGTTCCTGCCGCAGGACGGCGTGTTCGAACACAACTTCGTGCTGCAGGAGCGCCTGGACGCCGGACGGGCTGGCGGTGGCGACCTGTGCGTGGCCTTCCTCGACTTCGCCAATGCATTTGGCTCGGTGCCGCAGAACGCACTGATCGATTCTCTTCGCGGTGCAGGTGCGGGAGAGGACTTCTGCGCCATCGTCGCAGACCTCTACCGAGACAATGCAACCCGGATTGTCGCCGAGGCTGGAACAACCGCTCCAGTTACCATCTCGGCCGGCTTCAGACAGGGTTGCCCACTGAGCGGCCTGCTCTTCAACCTGGTGCTTGATCCCGTCATTCGGACGGTCCAAGGAGGTGAGAGGCAGCACAATGTGCTGGCTTACGCCGACGATTTGACCCCCCCTGGCGGACAAGCCCGAGAAGCTGCAGGACCGCATCAACGTCGTGGCGACTCTAGCTGGCCAGCTGGGACTTCGGCTGAACCCCAAGAGGTCTCCTCGATTTGGCTGCACTTTATGGACGCAGTTCGCCAAAGTGTCGTGCCAGTGCCGCGCCGGTTCCTCTAGTGTCAGTGCAGCCCGACACTAGCGGTTTCGGTGCAGCGGTCAAATCGAGGGCAAAAGTGCATCCATACCGATACCTTGGCTACTTGCACGAGATGAGAACTGGCGGGGAAGCTAGTGCTGGAGTGCCGATGAACTCGTGCAGCACGACGTCAAATCCATCCATACCGATACCTTGGCTACTTGCACGAGACGAGAACTGGTGGGGAAGCTAGTGCTGAAGTGCCGATGAACTCGTGCAGCACGACATCAAATCGAGTGCAGAAGTGCAGGTGGCACGAGCTGCACTCGCCAAATCAAGCGCCGAAGTGCAGCAATCTTGAACTAGTGCAGAAAGTGCAGCCAAATCGAGGAGACCTAAGAAGTGCAGGAGTCTGCACCTCTCGGGAAGGACTCCCGTAGGAACAAGGGAAACGAAATTCTTCGTCGACGGCGAGGAAATCCCACGCATCGGTGACTACGAGAGTCGGACCTATCTAGGACGCCCCGTCGGTTTCAGCCTCCTGCCCGACCGCTCCAAGGTCGACGAGGCGATCTCCATCGGCCGCACCCTGCTCCAGTCCATGCTTGCCCCATGGCAGCTTTTGTCTTTCCAGCTCTGAACTTCGCCATGCGGTGCGGACAAGTGGGCAAGGCGGAATAGGCACGCCTAGACGACGCGCTCCGGCCCCTGATAAAGAAAACTCTTTACCTTCCAGGGAACACTGCAAACGACTACCTCTACGGCAGTGCAGCCGCCGGAGCAGCTGGCATCCCTCTAGCAGCAGAGACCAGTGACACATGCCGCGTGGACAACGCCTTCAAGCTTCTGACTTTGGCCGATCTCGAGGTCCGGGAACTTGCCTTCGATGCGCTAACCAAAATTGTTTCAAAGCACATTCGCAGGGAAGCCACCCACGAGGAGCTCGCCTGCTACCTCAGCGGCGAAATGGAGGGAGTTTTCCAGGCAAGAGCAACTCAGCTTCAATCCGTCTGGACCGAGGCTCGGAAAGGTTCTCGCCGGCTAGACATCACCTGGGAAATCTTCGAAGACGGAGGGACCAGCATCACCTGCGGCGGAGAGGACACCCTCACATCCAAAAAGCGCAGAAAAGTGCTGAAAACTCTTCGCTACCGGGTGATGCGCGCTCGCGATCGCTACCTTCAGGAGGAGCCCAACCAAGGAAAAGCGATGGAGTGCGTCGCCGCATATCCAAGCAGCTCCCACTTCATGCGCTCCGGCAAGTTCACCCAGTTCTGCGACTGGCGCTTCATTCACAGGGCACGCCTGAACCTTCTACCTGTGAATGGAGCCAACCCATGGACAACCATCGCCGACAAACGCTGTCGAGTGTGCGGGTATGCAATGGAAACATTACTGCACGTCCTGGGTCACTGTATGCGCCACAGTGTGGCGTACACCAGTCGACACAACAGAATTGTTTATCGAGTGAAGCAAGCCGCCAGCAGGAACTTTATGGTCACGCACGAAAACTGACTGGTTGGTGACACCAACCTGCGCCCCGACCTCATTCTCACCAGGGGGGAGGAGGTGATTATCATGCGCGTGACCTGCCTGTTTGAGAACCATCTCGCTGCCCTCGAAGCAGCCCGCTCGGAGAAAGAACGAAAGTACCAGCCCATTCAGGACTATCTGCTTTCCCAATTCCAGAGAGTAAGCATCGATGCAATTGTCATCGGCATGCTCGGCTCCTGGGACCCGGCAAACGACTGAATCCTGAATAGGCTCTGGAGCGAAAGGTACCTTCGGCTGTTCAAGAAAGTTGTGGTCAGCAAGACGATCGCAGCTTCACGCAAAGTGTACAGCACGCACGTGGCAAACAGGTGAGGGGAGGCAACCTCCTAAGTGGTACTCCGCCTGGCCACGTGTTGTGATGTACAACTTCAAAGCATTCGAGAAATAAAGATTACACACACACAGAGATCTAATAAAACACAGTACACCTACACACCGCCTTCCTCCTCACGGTTGAAAGCAGCAAAAATGAACAAGTTGTTCCTTTAGGATCATAAATGTTAACGTTTTTGAAAACCTCTGTTCTTATTAGCTTAATATCTGATACGGGTCCTATTTGGACCCAAGATAATAAACTTATTTTTTTAATGGGGCGGAGTGCTTGAAGCTTGCTTCACCTCCGCCGCGGGTTGGCCCGGTATTGCAATCTGGCCAAATTTTGGCAATGTCAATTAAAGTTGGCCACCTGTCTTGCTTTGTAAAGCTAATTTATGTTCACGTGTCCGGTCGTTAATGCAGTGCCCAGTCTGTCCCATGTACGACCTTTTTGCAAATAAGCAGAAGCCGCTGCTGTATAAAAAAAATCGGGGGAACTGTGTAGAGCATGCCACTTGCAGGAAATCGCGCACCAGAACCGTCCGGTATACAGCACGCTCTCATCTTATTGGTGAGGGGAGGAGACTCTCCGTCGGGGCCAGGAGGACAGGAAGTAACATTTTTTAATTATGTTGGCTTGACTGTTTGACCTTTGTAGGAGGACTCTGTGACCGGCCAGCTACTGCGGGGGTCTGTTTTCCCCCCCTTGTACTGCGAGTGCATTTTGCACTGCCTCCAAGACGTATTCGCTGCTGCCCTGGTCCCGCTGCTGTCATGCTGCCTGGGTATTTTGGTCAATTAGGATTACCTGCTGCCCTGCTGGATGCAACTTTGGTAAGATGGCATTTGAGTTCTTGCACTCCTATTCTCCAGCGTTCTATTCCCATACTTCTTTTTCCTCACACTCAATTTTCTTTCTTTTGTATCCTCCTTTCCTTCTGTCACATTTTTTGGTGATTTGGTATTTCGCAAGACCTCTCACAAATCAGTATTCATGGTAACATGCTAAACGTGATAGAAAGTTACCTAAGGGATCATACTTTTCCATTTTGAATAGGAATGTGTCTTGTCCAAAACATTCATCCAAGAGACTGGGGCAGAGTCCTAAGCTGTACCCTCTTTATGGTGAAAATTACCTCTCTACAGTCATCAATTCCACGAAACATGTTTTATTCTGTCTGTGTCAATGATGTTCAGCTAGGGTTTCTATCCTGTAATCTTGCAATACGGTTAGGCCTCAATAAACTGTCAACCTGGGCAAATGAGAATGGGTTCAGACTGAACCACCAGAAAAGCTCTTAACCTGCTCCACCTAATTAAACCACAGATAGGAAAATGGACTCTTTGTATTAAAGTACGATTCACTGAGGTCACTCTCTGCCAACTAAGAATAGGCCATGCATACGATACGCACACATGGCAATGACCCCCCCCCCCCTGTCGGTGGTGAGTGTGGTGAGGCATAACAGTCCTACACATATTACTGGAATTCCGCACACTTGACACACGAAGAAAGCACTTTCCCCTGGCATGCAAATGCTTTTGCGTGGCTCAGACCCTTATTCAGCACAAGCTGTTTTAAGGTATTAGGCCAAGTGTCGGAAAAATTTTTTTTAAAAAGCAATAATCACTAAAGATTATGCACATGTTTTTAGGCACATGTGAACATTATACAGCATGTCGTATTTTTTGTTACTTTTTCATAATTAAAAATTTCACTAAAAGTGGGTGTTACGCTAACACTCCTAACTCAAGTTCCACTCATTAAAAAAATTTTATTTTTTTGTGAGAAAAGCATTGGCCCGTGCAATGAACCAAAGCAAATAAGATGTGATGAATATTAAAAACATAATGATTAAATAACCAAAAAAGTATGCACTTGCACTAGGGGCGCCTTCGTATAACAGGCAGCCATATTAAATCTTGTGGCATGATATTGAGGTTCATTGCACGCCTACTAATGTGATAAGGAAGTGTGACAAGTTTTAATGAAAAATGTTTATTAGCAAAAGAGTTATGACTGTTCGCGTACGGAAAAATGCCAGAAATGTAAGTTTTGAGAAAATAAACAAAAGAGGTTTTTCAATAGGTGCAACGCTTACACCAGATGATCAGGAGCACTGAAATTCTCAATATTTGCAGCCAGTTCCATCGCGGACCTTACTACTGTATGCTTAAAAATATCAAATGTACTTCTGCTGTCATTATTGAAATGACACACAGTGTCAACCAAAGCAAAGCTCACGTACGTGTCCTTGAGCGTGAACAACACATGTACCACGTTACACATTCACCTGGTGACAAGTTTACGACTTTATGATTAAAAATGGCTTGTTGAGAATGCTTTTAGAGCATTGTTACGTGTTTGCACGTGATATGATTGGTAAATAACAAAATACTACATCTCAAGTTAATCTTATGATGCAGACAAAACTCGCACTTTCAGTTTTGGTTTCTTAGGTGATGGGTGGTGTAACATTTTTGCTTGTACCTTTCAAAAAAGAACTGCATAGCCACACACTTTCTCCAGCAAAATTATGGGCAATAAATTGCACATTTAACGAGACGACAAACTCAAAAATGACATTTTTGAAAAAATTTGCTTGTTTCACTTCGCCTCGTACCTTCAGTTTTTTTAAATGAAGGTCAAACATTGATTTGCCCCAACTGGACCATAGTTCAGCCTTTCAGGAAAGGCTGCTCCTCCAGCAGGAAAAGGCGCATGTCTTCAGGCCCTTCGGGTCTAGGGCATTAGTGCTGTTTTCATGAAATGCCATTGCAATTTTTGACGTTTTGCGGAGTACCTTTAATCTCTTTTAACCCCTCATCACTTCCAAATGACCCCGCAGGGGCGTCTGCACGACCAGGCGTTTGGCGTTTGGTTGGCACGACTACGGACCCAAGCTAACGGGGGGGTTTCGACTCCCTCCCACGCCTAGCCGTGCGTGGCTGAGCCGTGTCCGGGGAAAAGGGGGATCCTGGGGGGTTGAGTCGACGTCGGGTAATTGGACCTTTGGTGGAGGCAACACACCCCTTTAGCCCCAGCTTCACGTAGACGGCACCCCTGGGCTGACCCACCCAGGGGAAATCGGCAGTCGCCTTTTCCTGTCTCTCTCTCCTCACATCTTCGTCTTTCTCTCTCACTTTTAATCTATCCTGTCTACTCCTCGCCTCTAGTTACTTCGAACTTCCTTGGCGGCGAGGCTTAACCTTGTGTGGATATCCAACCTTGGGTAACCCATATTGGGTTATAGTGGTGGCGTACGACTGGCGTCGCGAAGGCTTTTCCACGAAGTTCTGCTGCATCCCCTTGTAGGGCTCCATGGTGGGCGGTCGGCGCTGTTGCCGAATATTTTCATCATCTTATGGCATCTCAAATTTCCATCGTTCTTGATCGACCTCCAAAGAGAGCACTGAAACAACATTCCACTTTTTCCGAAGCAACGTACCCAGTTTCCCCAGATACCGTGTCATCCATAGTGAAACAACACCCGGTAGAAAACTATCCCCATTCCTAGTGGCC
The DNA here is from genome assembly GCA_030522465.1 of Rhipicephalus appendiculatus. Classification (NCBI taxonomy): domain Eukaryota; kingdom Metazoa; phylum Arthropoda; class Arachnida; order Ixodida; family Ixodidae; genus Rhipicephalus; species Rhipicephalus appendiculatus. The sequence goes on along the minus strand of JALIZH010023264.1, from coordinate 3,631 downwards.
AGGTGCCTCAAGGAAAAAAATCGGTCCTAACTACAAAGCCTCCAAAATGCCTAGTGGGGATCTCCTCCTTGAACTGAAAGAAAAAGATCAAGTGCAAAAATTGCAAGAACTCGCGAGCATCGGGGACACAAATGTTAGTTTCAGCCCACAGGTCACTAAACACAAGTAGAGGTGTGATATCAGAGGACGATTTCATTGGATTGAGTGACGAGGAACTCTTGGAGGGTTTTCAGGAACAAAATGTAACGAAAGTTCAAAGAATAGTAATCCGTAGAAACGACCAAGAAATTCTCACAAAGCATATAATCCTGACCTTCGGAACAAGTGAATTGCCTACCTCTCTCGATGCAGGCTACATCAAAGTACCCAACCCGAGACGTTGTTTCAAGTGCCAGAGATTTGGACACACTTCACATTCATGCAGGGGCAAAGAAACGTGCGCGAAATACAGCGCAAACGACCACTCTTCAGAAAATTGGGCATCGTCTCCACTCTGTGTAAACTGCAAAGGAGAACATCCAGCGTACTTGCGCTCATGTCCAGTCTGGAAAAACGAAAAAGAAATCATCACTCTCACTGTTAAAGAAGAGATCTCATTCTTCGACGCACGAAAGCGACTCTCGTACCTTTCTAGGCGAAGCTATGCCGATGTGACGCAGGCGGGGGGCAGCGTCACAGAGGCCTCAGATGTCCTCCAGTTCCACACACAGTGGTCCGGTGTAGAAGCTGCCCCCTTGATAGTAGCAGCTTCTGCTACTCCATCCACCTCAAAGGGCCAGCCGGCTATTATCCATGGATTTGATGCCTGAACAAGACTCCGGTCCCGCTGGGCCCTAAAATGAACAGAACGCCAAGGCCTGAGACCAAGGTTTCAGCCACACACTCTCGATATTCCAGCGCCTCCGAGAAGGCAATGGAGGTCGACGCAAAAACCTCGGTGTCAACAACACCGAAGGACAAGCGCTCTGAGGAGTGCACCAAGAAAGACAAAATCCCCATAAATTTGTTCAGCAAAAAGTGATAACCTAAGCGGTTATCGCTCTTGCATGTAGTGTAATTGTTCAACATGTCACCTACCATTTTTTAAATAACGAAACACCTTACCGCTGTATATTTGCTCAATTTTACCTAAAATGGCTTTTATTGTTCAGTGGAACTGTAGAGGGCTACTACATAATTTAGGTGACATAAAGGACATTATAAACAAGTACTCACCAGTAGCATTCTGCCTTCAAGAAACAAACCTAGGCCGAAAACATAAACAAGTGCCTAAAGAATTTACAGTTGTCCGAAAGGAACGCGAATGCTCTAGCCGTTTGTCGGGAGGTGTAGTCATAGTCGTGCAGAGGGGCATTCCTACCCGATATGTCCAAGTGAATACATCTTTCGAGGCCGTCGCCGTCACCATTTTATCTTACAAAATCATCACCATCTGTTCGCTGTACATCCCACCCCACAGCCATTTTACCACTAGAAACTTAGAAAATTTAATGGAATAGCTACCAAAGCCTTTTATATTAGTAGGAGATTTTAATGCTCATTCTACTCTTTGGGGTAGTGACAAAACTGATCGAAGAGGGTAGATTGTTGAAGATTTTCTTTTATCAAACGATATCTGCCTTTTAAACTCGGGTGCTTTTACATATTTTTTCGCCAACATCTCGCACTTTTAGTTGTTTAGATCTCGCTCTCTGCTCACCATGTCTGTTCACCGATTTTAAATGGGAAGTCCTTGGAAAATCATATGGATGGCTGAATGGATGAATGGCTTGGGAAGCCATTCATTTTGTGTGAGCAATCCAGGTTCATTGAGAGGTACAGGTGAATTGTTCAGCATATTACGATAATTGCCAGATGTGGTTTTTCATGTAAAATTGGTGAATTCTGTTTTGCCACACCGGTGAGCTAGGCACAGCCAGTGCGTGCCTAACTGAACAATTATTGGTGTAATAGATGCTGTAAAGTTGACCATGCATGAGAGAAGAACAATGAGTAGGAGGGAAAAGAGAAATCCTCAGTTCCTCAAGCTGCCCCCCACATATAAATGCTTGCCTTGGTTGGACAAAGAAAAATATTCCTGAAAATATACCTTTGGTAATCTGTCATAGTAGAATATAGCGCAAAAAACAGGGACAAAGAAAGAACCACACGAACACAGTGCAAACTATCAAATGAGTTTTATTGAAAAGCATTCATATAAATAGTCGTGCAAATTGTCACATGGTCTGAATTCAAACTGGAACAAAAAAAGATTAGATTTAGTGGCCGGCGTTCAAGAAATCTACTTCTGTGGGATGCAGCGTGATAGAGGGCCTTGCTACGCATGTCTCGCCAGATCTACTAATAAAAAACGCTTCATCAATTTCTTGTGCAACTTTCTCTTTTAATTCTTGACAGCAAGGGCGCGCAGCCGCAGTCTCTACAATGTAGCGACAGGTTCGAACAAGGTGCTCCCCTCAGAGAAGCCTTGTGATCTAGTAATCTATTATTGAAACACCAACCCGTCTGTGTAATCTGTGTTGTTTCAATACATTTTGCGCAGAGCCAGAAAGGATCGCTACCAGACCAAACCAAGAAAGGAATCATCTAGTTTGTGTGTGGCAAAGGCATGAACCAGTGCTTGCAAAAGGCTCTCCAAGTGGTCTACAGTGGCACAGTGGAGCTATCTATAAAGTACGAGGCTGTACTAGAGGTTTCCAGCTTCTAGCCTGACAAGTTCCGTGGCACAACCAAAAGAATGGCTTGTACGTGTCTCCACAACGGTTCAGAATGCCGTCCTGCCTACAGATCAACTGAGTTCACAGTCAAGCCAAGCACTGCTTGCTTCCCTCCACAAAATTAAGGCAGAGCCACATACAAGGGCTCTGTAGAAAGAAACTTCATTTGTATCTTAACTGAAAACAGCACGAGTGTGCCTTTGTATGAGTTCAAGGTGTAATAGCTGCCTCGCTGTGAAATTGCTCCTCGCTACGAAATTGTAATAGCGGCCTCGCTGTGAAAGTCGTTACTTTTTCATGTGGCTAGGTCATTAATAAACATTGCCTTGTGTTCTCTATTCTGTGTAAGACTGCACACATGCGAGATGCATCAGTCTTGGCTTGGGCAAGTAAGCCATGATTCTAGTTGAATTCAACATTCTTGAAATACCGATGCTCTAATCTGTGCAAATATCGCCATTGATAACAAATGCACAGCATGCATATTGTGGTGAAGACTTGTGTCTGTAATATTTTGAACATAGACACACAAAAAAAAATACTTGTTAAATTTGGAAAATTTAACAGTATTTGGAAATGCATGTGGAAAATTACTGCACTACATGTTTGTTCTGTTCGAGTGGATTTTAATTGTTACTGCTTTATGCTGTATTGCACTTTTTTTTTTTTGTCTGATAGCCGTTCTGATGAGAGTGAAAATAAAGTGTGATTTCAAAAGAACTTATTTGTTGTCTGTCTTGATGAAACCAAATGCTACAGTAGTCAGATATGTAATGTCCTTGAACATACCCTATCAACAGAGCCATGGCTTAGAGCACAACAAAGCCAACCAGGCAACCAGAATTTAGATTTCTCTTGAATTTGTAAGTATGCATCAGTCATGAAAAGGTCATCTGATAGAGAAGTCAGCACAG
>JALIZH010023263.1:0-23308 GCA_030522465.1 Rhipicephalus appendiculatus | reverse complement strand
GTCACCCCCTTATGTACCGCCCAAACAGGCTCAGAAACCTCGGCTATTCAAAAAACCGCCAGGCCTGCGCGGAACGCACAGCACAGTCGGAGCGAAAGCTTGAAGAGCAACCTTTCTAGAGCATTTTTAAACACTCTTGGGGCAACTACAGGCAATTACTATGCAAATCTGCCCCATACATTCACTTAATAAGGAAAGGGGGCGCTGCGACGAACCTTCGCCCCCCCCCCCCCCTGAATGGGAACCCTGCGCACTCCTATGAGGGTCATAGATTTCAGACGCGAAGCAGCTTACAGCGGAGTTCAACCCGGTGGTGGTGGTGTGCGGCGTGACCACCCTTACTGCGCATGCGCCTACTCTCTCTCCCACTCTCCTCCTTTACGCAGGTGTTCGGTCACATTCTCTTCTCCTCCCCCGCACTGCAGCCGCGCAATCTCCTCCTTTACGCAGGCGTTCGGTGGCCATCTCTCCTCTCCTCACCCCGCGTTGCAGCCTGTAAACCCACTCCATCCTCTCCCTCCTGCATTTCATATAAGCGCGTGCGCTCGGTCGAAGAAGTCTCGCTTGAATCGTGTGGTCGCTCCGTCGGTTCCCGGTCGCTACAGTGGTCTCGAAAGCCTCGCTACCCTCGCCTGCAGACTCGCGTTGTCTCTCTGTAGAGAAAGCGGTAGCGCGACGCCGACGCTCGGCTTCGACGACGAGTGAACGTAAATGGAAACTTGGTGTGCACCCCCCAATGCTGCTTCGCATCCCCTCATGGTTCCCTTTAGTGGGAGATGGTGTAATTTTATTCAAACTTGTAGAAATGCATTTTCTGAGTGCAAAGGCGAAAAGTGTCATATAGCTTTTCTGTGTTTCATTGCACTTGGCCGCAGCGTGTTGTCCAATATATTGAACACCAGGAGTCTAGTGGGGCTTTCTCCAGAACGGAAAATATGGGGTACTCAAATATGTGTTTTTATTGCGATAGCAATTATATGGACAATCTCGACGGGTTTTTGCCGTTGTCGTTGCCGTCGCCGCCGCCGTCATGTCGCGTAAGAAGTCCAAATTGATAAGAACCCCTTGCGCAGCGTACGTTCTACCAGCGGGTAATAGCGGGCGAGCGGGAGCCGTGAACGCGGCTGAAGCGGCGATCAAAGAAGCCGGCCCATCTGCGCATGCGATAAGATCACCCCAACTGTTCAACCGGCCCCGCCCGTCGTTCGCGAGCGTTAAAAGATGCGAGGGGGGGGGGGGGGCTCGAGCGACCTTCGATTTTACGACCGCGGTCGTCGCGGGCGCGCACGTTATCTCCCTATCTCGGTAGCCGACAGCGGGCGGCCGGTGTACCCTTCTACGTGCTGCGCTCTCAACGCGAAGAGAATGTGTTAAACCAGCGTTTTCTGGAGTTGCGTGAGATCCGATCCAAAAGGGTTAGCTGCCAGCCTCACTTCGTATAACATTACAATTTGTTGCTATCGCATTCATTGCTTCACCCTTGCGGTGAAACTGTGACTTTTTTCGTGTTTTTTCTAGTTCTTACGAACACAAACTATTGCTTAAGTACGCGTTAACACATTCGGCGCTCGCTCGAGCTCATACAAGAATTTGTATAAAAAGTTACCCACTTCCTACGTGGCTGCCGTAAAAGACGCTCGCGCTCAATCTCGCCATTTCCAGCGATCCTGGAAAGGCGAGAAACGCAGCGACTTTGGCCATATCCGCTAAATGGCAGCACGGGTCCCACTACCAGTTAAAAACACGTTTCCAGGGAGGAGGCAACCGCTTCCAAAGCCGTTGCGCACTTTGTTCCATTGTCCAATATATTGGACAGATTCCCCATTGCTGGATCTCAGGAGGATAGATGTTCTGCGGGCACGTTCGAAGATGGTGTTCATTCCGAGTCGCCTCTACTTATTCACCGCTTTCCTAAATGTTCTTTGTTTTGTAATGGAATGATTCAGGAATATGCAAGGATCATTTTGAGCAAAGTTGCTATGAAGGCAAGCGCGCAACTTCTAATTGACTTGGGGGAATTATTTTGTGTAATTCGTATTGCACATATTGCACACAGGGACTGCGAGCTGCCGGTATAGAGGAGCGAGCGAGCACGTTTGCGAGCATTGGCGCGCGCGTATGCCGCGCTCATTCGCATCCAGGTTTGCTTTTAACATACATAAAAATGAGTTATTTTTTCTTCTTTTTCGCTGTATGAACAATACAGCGTGCGTAAATGTTATACTGGCGCAATTCTTTTTCTAAAAGGATACCTCCATTATCTCAGCAGCGTTTCTAATTTTTTATTACTTCAGAAGTGTAAACCTTTTCTTGAATAATGTCTCATTCATTGAATGATGCTAATTGTTCTGTATAACCAGAATATTAAACTTTCCCGACAGAAGAAACCGGCTCGTTTTCTCTGTAGACGTTACCTCGATTTGAGAATCTGCTGGTCAGGTTCTTCACGTGGCAAGGCGTGTAACACGAGAATGATGGAGACGGCGCGGACACAAAAAGGTAGTTATATTTAACGGCAAAGGCGAATTACAAGAAGAACAATACCGCGGTCCTGTGCACGTGACAAACAGCAAGAAAACAAAACAAGCGCACTTTCACAAGTCTGCAGTAGTCCGGCGCCTTGCGGGGTGCGGCTCGTTGCTTCCCTGCAGGCTGACTCGTCGCATGTGTGCGCAGGCGAACGACCGGTGCGTCAGACGTGGCACCCGGTGGCTTCGGCGTCTCGAGCGAGCACACTATCTTGAAGGTGTCCGGCAGCAGGCTCTGCTAGAACTCGTGCCAGGTCACGTCATGGCCCGAAGATTCCAACAGCTTGAAAACAGGAGCGCGGCCTTCGGAACCTCGCGCGTAGTTTCGGGTTCACCCTAGGTTCACCCTAGGCTTCGCGAGGCCTTATTTTTCTGATTCGATGCACAAGCTTCAATTGTGCTCTCATTTTCATCCTCTTCTAGCGGAGGCAGCGCTGTCGTCTGCTACGCTCGCATTTTTTCAGGTACTTCATCACAGTGACCTTTTGCGCTGCTCTAATAGGGCATTTACTGCGTCGAACAAACATACAATTTCGCACATATGTAATCACTTTGATTACTGCTTGTGATGTAGCAAATGATTAATGACATTTGTCTACACTGCCATATATACCTTTTTATTTGCCTAGTTTAAGTTACCTAGTGCATCGCTCAATAAAACTAGTTCGCTGTCTTCCCTCTATGCCCCACCCCCTCTTCATACAAAAAACTATCGTCGCAAAGGCTACGTGTCTTCGCGAAAGCACAAATTGTAATTATGAGATGCTAAAATTTCCTCGAGCCACACTTTAAAGCTAGAATGTTTATCAGAAGGTCAATCGTGGAATATTTAAAGCCTGAAGGTCTATCGTGGAATATGTGAGAAGTCAATTGCCTCAATTTTCTCACGATACCCCGTGTTGGTGTTTGTCATGCAAAATGATTTTACTAAGCGGCATGTCTATTTTCCTTTCCAGCTTCAGGATCATGCAGCGGTTCGCTAGCAAAATGCCCCTCTGGTCAGTGCTCTAGCTGCACTCCAAACGGGAAAGGTACCTGCGATTGCTATTGTGGTAAGTGTTCTTCTGATTTCATAAAGTGGATCACGTTGCCTGGGTACGAAGGACTTAGCCACAATACACACTTGCTAATTATTAGGAGGAGCTGAACTGTCCTCCATAGTCTTACAGTACTTTCTATCTTGAAGCAATGTGAGAACTGATATATGCATGTCATTGAAATATTTCTTAAATTTCAAAGCACAAGCGTGAAGTGATTTTTTCACACATTCCATGCGGACATGCGCCAAATGTATTGCTTGACATGGAACGATGATGTGAAGTACTTACTATGAGTCTCTTTATTTTGAAGTGAAGTAGAAATATGGAAAAAAGGGCCACAAGCTCTCAGTTTGACTTCGTGTAAGCTCACTGTAATCAATCGGATGTAAGGAAGAGGATGAACAAGTGACTTACGTTTTTAGAGCGTTACAAGATGCCATCACCAAATAAGTTGGTCGCGCAGTACCATCATAGTGAGGGGTCATCCACTAAAATTGCGCAGAATTAAGTAGTAGTACATGCCACAAGTGATGCATGAGTGACGTGAAGTTGCAAAATGACTGACCACAGAAAAACAAGGCAAACGAGGCATGAAAAATATATTGACCAAAGCGTGAACGGTAGGCTTGAAAAAACGAGAAAAACTAAAGTGTTGGAGAAGCATCTTACGAATACTTGCGGAAAAGAAAGAAGATGTACTCCCATAGAACTATGCCAGTGCATGGAACGGCGTCGGAAATTGGACAAGTAGATTTGGCAGCTCGGGCGAGGTTCCACACTAACAGTTATACATATTGCGTAGACTAAGCGCTTATATTTTATATTTGGCGCGAAATAAGACAGAGCTTATTTGCTTTAAAGCAGAGCGGATAGATATGTAGGGGTTTCTCAAGCTTTATTATTCACAAGTAACCATTTGCAAAGGGTGCGCCCGATGTGACGTGGCGGATAATGGGAGTATTTTGTGGCTTTTACTTATCAGTACATACATATACCTATCCAGTACACGACGGCGACGGCAAAAATTCGCCGAGAGTTTCCATATATACGCTAGCGCGATAAAATATGTTTACTTGAGCGTTATTTAAGAATGAACAGAGAAAAAAGCCTAGCCTAACATGGCTAAAGGCTAGAAATGTCCTCGAAGCAACCTAGAAGCAACCACATTACACTTCAGAATTGTCCAGTTTTGCTGTTTCAATGCTTGCGCGGCTTAATGCAAGCTTCTCCATTCTTCACATTATAAATGCTTCTGGCAGAACCCGCTTGCACATCTTGAATCAATGACGCAGCACTCCCAACTGGCATTACCGGTGTTACGCTGCAACTGGCCGCATCGGTAGACGTGGCGTTTGGGATGATGTCAGCAAAACAGATGTTGCCAACTTCACTCGATTTTCAAATTACCGATTTAGTCTCGTTTTTTTTTTTGTATTTCGCGCCTCAGTAAGAATAGCTAGGATTTTACTTCCCAAACCACGATATGATTATGAGAGACGCTTAGTAGAGGGCTCCGGAAATTTCAACCATCTGGTGCTGTTTACCTAAGATGCACTCACATCGCGCAGTAGACGGGCCTCTACCGGTTAGCCTGCATCGAAATGCGAGCGCCGCGGCCGGGGTGGAAACCGTGATCTTCGGGTCAGTAGCCGAGCACCAGAACCACTGCTCCACCGCTGCGGACTATTTCGCACCTGTCATGCGGTTTTTGGAATATTTCGGTTCTACGGAGTACGTTGAGTTGGTGACAACAACGTCCGTAAGAAAAATGGCGAGGCTGTTTGCCGGTTCGAACAACACTTTATGAAAACACGGAAAAACACAAGCACACACACGCGCGCAGCAAACAAAGGAATTACAAAAAATAGGAGCTAACAAGAGTCTCATAAGCTTATCGTCCTATCGAAAAGTCTTGTCTGGACCTACACTGACCTCACCCGCTGGGGAGTCGAACGCTTTTGCCGATGCGAGGTGATGTGCGCAGAAAGGAGGGGTGCAAGCTCGCCTAAAGAGGCCACCGTTCCGTTGCGGAGGTTGCCAAGGAACCTGGAGCCTTGGTGAAGGGAGCATGGGAGGCAGAGGAGGTCAGCTGCCACGTTAAGCCCGTAGCAACAACCCGTGCGCCGCGTTCCAGAGCGTCGGCACTCGGGCCTGATTACCGGCGTCGAACACCCAGCACCATCTGCCTATTGTATTCGGCTTCTCCCACGCTCGCGGACCTTCTTTTAGGGGCAAAGCTCCTTAAGGTCGAGGCTTGTACATCTCTGCCCCAGTATCCCCCGGTGTGGCCACGCTAGTGTGATGACGATGACGCTGCCATCACGGCACCGCACATGCAAGGTAACCATTATACGCCATGACGATGACGCCAGTGACGATGAAGAATAAGCGCGTTCCAGACCACACATTTTATTTCTGCCATCACGGCACAGCGCATGAAATGTACCCACTATACGTCATAACGATGACGATGACGCTGATGACGATGATGATGAAGAATAAGCGCATTCCAGACCACACATTCTCTTTCTGCCATGGAAGAAAACGATCGTGAACGCACTCTCGCCCACAAAGGGCAAAACGCCAACGCTGACAAGTTGCTACCCCGGTGTTGAGGACGCGAGTAGCGGCGGCTGAACGGCGAAAACACATTGTATATACTATACACACGCGTTATCACTCATTTACATGCACGAGTGAGCAATATCAGGGGTGATTTACGGTAAGAAGAATCCCCAGTGCTTTGCCCAGTAGTCATGATTCACTTCGTGGAAATGCGATTTTTTTCCTCCACTCCGACACTCAGGGCGCTCACGAAATGCACCACATACATCGTCGTCTTCTGTAGCACATCACACACCGGTCCTATGAGTATTTTACGCGCACATAACACAGGTCCCCGTTTAAGTCTTTTGTTAAAGCAGGCAACATAAACAAAAGCCAATATATGTGGGCTTAACACAGACAGAGTACATTTCACACTTCACAATCTATTGTACGCTTTCAAAACTAAAGTCGACCGTCCACACGAAAAAAATACATTTCTGTTTTAAGTAAACTTACAAAGAAACGCTTTAGTTGTTTGTACAGAGAGAGATAGAAAAAACTTTATTCGAGGTATATACAGGGAGTAGGTGGGAGATAACCCGGTGTGGGCCATCCCTCAGAATCTCTATATGGGCTCCTCTTTACAGAAGCCCATTGGCGACCAATGCGACTCGGGGTCGGTTGACCAGGGCCTTGGGCTCGCCAGGTCGGAACAGCCGTGCAGGGCTTCCTCCCAGTACTCCCAGGTGGGGTTGGGTTTAGGGGTGACGGGAGGGGTTGACGGGCATGCCCACACCATGTGCAAGATGTCCGAAGACTTCTCCGCACAGTGCGGGCGCTTTCCTGTACAGGGAGGATCGAAATGTTTTAATACTGCTGGGTACAGCAGTGTTTTGGTGTAAAGGCAGAGGAGTAAACGTTCCTCTACCTTGGTAAGGCCCTTACAGAGTTTAGGATAAATTGTATGGCCGAATCGGTAGAATTGAGTAATTTCTGGAAACGTTAAGGCCGGATTAGGTTCGGGATTCATTTCGCAAGGGTTTGAATGCGTTACCCCGAGAGTGAGCGCGCGGGCAGCATCGTCTGCTGTTTCATTGCCTTCGAGGCCCTCATGAGCTGAAGCCCACATGATCCTACGGGACGCGGGGGCCCCAACGTAATTGCTGTTTTGTAAAATGCGATACGCCTGGTGAGGGACGTACCTTTGTTGAATATTTCTCCAGGCCCCTCTCGAGTCGGTAATGATGACGCGCGGATCCTGGTCTGCGGCAGCTAGCGCGATGGCGACTTCCTCCGCATGTGTTATGTTCTGTGCTCTGATGTGATGCCAATCACCGCGACGTTTTGGTGGACGGCTGCAGCCGTGGTACGGTGGGCACTTCGGGACTGTACTTAATGTTGGCATTATACGACAGTTCTAAGCAATTGGTGTAGCAATTTCTTTTAGGTGCAGAACATAATAATGGTCTGGCCTATCGTATGCTGTCGTCGTCGCTCGGGCTAAAGCAGACAAAACCACATAAAGCATAGTCAACTGTAACATATTGAGCATGCGCTCGCGCAAACAAAAAGTGTTTTTTTTTTCTCGAGTTCATCGAACGCCGTGATGATGATAGCAAGTGCGGAGCATATTAGGGGCCGGGCTGTCGTATGATGTCATCATTTGGCGACACGTACGCAAAAACAAAAATTGAAAAAATAGCAAGTAAGCTAGAAAGAGACAGAAAGAAAGCACAAAAAATACTTCTGAGAAAAGTGAAAATAAATACAAATAAAGAGAAACAAGCACAGCAAGAAAAAATTAAAGGTGCCCAGCTTTACATGCGTTGAATTCTTATTCGGAGTAAAATGCAGCATATTAGCAGCCACTGAAGGTCTTTTTTTTATAGTTTTTATACCTTTAGTAGTCGAATACGCGGGATTAGTCAGTAACGCCTCTCATTACATATCGTGATGTGACACCTCCAGAACATACAAAAAAACCCTAGCTTCAATGAAGAGACGTGATATTCCTGAAAGTGAAAGAAAACTCTTGAGATGTTGGGATAAATTCCTAAGCTTGGCATCAATGTGTCATGGTGACCTAGCGCAAGCCCCCAGAGAGATCGGGCGGAGAGGGGGGTTTAAAGGCCGTCAGGAGCAGTTAGTGAAGAGGCTGCGTCTAAATTACGTATACTAGAGCAAATGCGAGGCGTCCCGCCGTCTCCACGCCTGGAGGCGGGCTCATAGATTGTGTGGGACCGAAAACCATGCGCAATGGGCATGGCCGAAACGCTGCCGCTACTGAAGCGATTCGCGGCTACCGAGGTGCTTTGTGTTGGCAAAATGCGCTAGCTGGCGGCCGAGGAGTAAAGGCAAGCGGCGCTGAGCCTACATTCCCCCATTCTAAAGACCGTGGCTAGAGTGTAAAGGAGGCTTTCCGAGGCAAATTGGCAAGGTTGGCCTAGCCGCATGGAGACTCGGCCAAAGAGGTGATATCCAACGTGGTACCTCGGGGTACCTTCGTACATAGATGGCCTGGTCAGGGGAACGGTACCACACAGCATGGAGGCGTGCACCACTCCTAGTGGTACTGCTGTCAATTTTATTGCAATCGATCATTGACCAACCTCGCCCCATCACCTAATTAACGCTATTTACGAAGGATTCCGTCGCGTTGGACCGTTATTTTTTCCCCGATGCAAATGATGACTGCGGAAGTACGCTTGTGTTGATTCTTAACGTGTCTGCGCGACACGGCACAGTTGGCGAGGCCTGTACGGGCGCCTTACGTGCAGGGCTGTTTGACTCCTGCAACACATCAATCCCCCCCTCGCCACGTTACAGTCAATGTCGAAAACTGCGGCACAGCCGATTTCACACGTAATACTTCGCATTTTATCAATTGCCGCAAGACGTGGGATGAGCCAGAATTTTTTATATGGCCGCAAGTTATATGCATGGAATATGAACGGCCATAGCGTCCAGAAATTACATAACTATACCTGTGCAAAGGACATCCTTGAAGGAATATAGCAGTGAAGGTCGCATGTTCTAAGTGCTCTGCTTAGCTAAAATATTGGTTATACTTCAACGATAAATGGCTGGTTGGCATTATAAGCACTAACCTCCATATTTTCTCACGGCTGCCGTTTCCCCAGCTACGGATTTCATATCAAGAACTGTAAAGACCGTCCACAAAATTATAGGCATCATCTGTCCGCCGTTTTCCACTCTATTCACCACACCACACGTCGCGAAAACACTAGACACGCATCGAAAGGCATACAAGCTATAACTTATATTGAAAACGACAAACATTTGGAACCAACTACCCCTAGAAGTTGAAGAGCCACGAAACTTTAAGCATAGTGCGAAAATATTTTCCTTGCACCATCAAGTCTTGTACATAGTGTTTTTTTTTTCTTTTCCTCTTGCGCTCGTCGGTGTATAGCAACCTTTTACCTGTTACATATGTTGTAATCATGCAATTATGTACGTGACGTATGACATGTTTCTTTTATAATATTTTTTCTTGCTTGTCTAAATATATATATATATATATATATATATATATATATATATATATATATATATATATATATATATATAATGCTAAATTTCTCAAGCTGGAGCGAAGTAATTTTGAAATCGCGTAAGTTTTCTCGGCTGCTCTTAAGTGCCCGTGTTTATATGCAAAATACCACAAAAATGTTTTTAAATGTCTACTGATAACACAGTAACCAGATGTCACACCTGTTATAACTACAATCACGGCTTAATATTAACAGGGACATTATTGTTCTGGAATATATTTAAATTTTGTGCTGCATTAACAATCTGTCTGAACTTGTCTGTTTCGTCGAGTCACTTTTCTTCGTGAACTGTAGGATTGACAACTGGATATCTGTGTGAGTGCTCTCTACAATTACGAGTTCTGTTGCTTTATTAAATTGCAGATGGGCATAAGGGGCGTCCCGAGGGTATCTCCAATCCAATTAGGCGTTAACGTCGGACGGAACCTTCAAAGCCAGATCCACGAAGCCATCGAGACCATGAAGAAGCAAGACATAGAAATAAAATGCAGAAATTAAATCTCATCATTCATAAAGGCATCAAACAGGTACTAGGACTACCCATCCACACCAACACTAAAAAGCTCATGGCCTTGGGCATTCACAACACATTCAGCGAAACCGCCGAAGCTAAAAATGTAGCTCAACTAGCTCGATTATCATCCACAGAGGCAGGCAGGCAACTTTTAGCTCACCTGAACCTCACCTCCCCTTTTTCTAACCAACGAGAACGCACCCTGCCCAACTCGATCAGGGACCGCATTCTAGTACCTCCACTCCCACGTAACATGCACCCGGACTACAACCAGGGTCGTCGTAAAGGACGCACCGCCGCGCTACTACAGACCGCAGCCGCTATGCCCGACTCGGTCGCCTTTGTAGACACCGCAAAATACCCCACTTATAAGCACTATGTAGCAGCTGTAACTTCACTACAAGGAGAACTCCTCATAGCACTTACGCTCCGAAACTCGGACCCTGACCGCGCAGAACAGGTAGCAATCGCCTTAGCAATGCTACCTGTCCATTGGCAACAGAAAAGGACTGGGACACACTCCTCACAAGTCCCCACGAGGACGACCAACTTCGGGCCGTCCAGCGGGCTCACGACCTGGCCGTCGAGTTTCAACTCCCGGTCCCGTCGTGGGCGCGGCCCGCAGACGACGCCCCTTAGGGGACATCGCCTCCTCAGGACCAAATAAAGTTATTCAGTCAGTCAGTAGTTTGTTCAGCGACACTTTGTCGGTACTCGCATTGTGCCTCGTTTTTTTTTATTCCTCAGTTCCACTGCTCGAACCAAGATTTGCGGCGAAATGACTAGCTAAATTGAATACCGTTTCTTCGTTTGACTTCTCGCTTTCCGAAGTATCTAAAACTGTCAACGAAAAAAGAGAATAGGACTATTGAGAGTTCATTTTTCCCCACGCGTAAATGATGCGGCCTTTAAAACATTGTCGTTACCGAAACTATGACCATATAAAACACTCTTCTGGACACAATGCATTTTGCATCGCCTTACAGTAATGTAAAGAAACCTGATAAATGTACTTATTTGACGCTGGCAACCTCGAAATTTCTTAAGTAACGCATTTCGGAGGAGGCTTCAGTCTTGTAACTCACCCAAAGAGCATAAACATTTCCTTTATTATACAATGCATAAAAAAATGTTGGAGGACGCTTGATCTTGGTCTCCAAAAGTACAAAGCCATAGCGTAATCAGAACCCGTTCACAGCACCTCCTTAATTTATACCGTCGCTTCTCTTCTCGGTGGGCACCTCAACCACTGTCTCCAGGAAAGGAACGTAAATGCGAGAAACAATTGCCTAGAACTGTCGCATAATGCCAACATTAAGTACATTTGAGAAGTGCCCACTGCGCCACAATTATTCCTTTTGCGAATCTGCGAACTACCAGCTACGCATTCGTAAGGCAATGGGCCAGCCTACGGTGCTCACTTTAATGACCCTCTTGTAGATGATGATGAACTCATATGCTTCAGTGGTTTTCAATGGGTGAACCTTTAAACCTCTCACAATTTGTGCACTTAACATTTCTTGACGCGTGGTGCAATTCTGCATTTCTGCCCCGAAATATTACGTGCCTTAAGTAGACTCCTCGTACTGCATGACATTCGTATCAGGTTGTTTTCGCTGAAGCAGTTCCACTCATGGCATTATTCATATGTATGAAAGGAAAAAAAAGTGGCATGGTTCCGAGGTAGAATACCTGCTCGCCACGCTAAAAACGTGGGTTTGATTCTAATTCGAGCCAAAATTCTTTTATTGCGATAGCAATTATATGGACACTCGCGGCTGGTTTTCGCCGTCGGCGTCGGCGTCGGCGTCATTTGCCGTATATGTATATATATAACCGGGCCCGCCCGTCGTTCGTGAGCGTGAAAAGACGCGATGGGGGGGGGGGGGGGTCCCTCGAGCGACCTTCGATTTTACGAGCGGGGGCGCGCGCGTTATCTCCCTTCTCGGCGGCCGACAGCGGGCGGGGGGGTGGGGGGGCGACGTTCGATTTTACGAGCGCGGGCGCGCGCTTTATCTCCCCCTTCTCATCTCCCCTTCTCGGCGGCCGGGCCGGCGTACCCTTCTACGTGCTGCGCTCTCAACGCGAAGAGAATTCTCTTAAACAAGCGTTTTCTAGAGTTGCGTGAGATCGGATCCAAAAAGAGTTAGCTGCCAGCCTCACTTCGTATAACAATACAATTTTTTGCTATCGCATTCATTGCTTCACCCTTGCGGTGAAACTGTGACTTTTTTATTATTGTGATTTATCTATTTATTTATTTGCATCTATGTCGAATATTCGCCCTCAGACAACGCTAATATTTTACTCTCAACCATCGACGACAACACCGACATCTCATGTTCTGCGAAAAAAGCTCTTAACGCAATCGCGTTAATGCAAAAACTAAATGTAGGTCAAGCCTCGGTGAATGTGTTACTGCTGCCAGGACGGGGGACGCGGGAGGAACGGACAGAGCCCCGAGCATAAGATGCTTCGCATCTAAAAGTTCCCTATCTCCCGCTAAAGGGAACCATGTGTGCATGCGATGCAGCGGGGAAATTGTTAGATTGAGCGGGAGAAACATCGACGCTCTCGTTTCACGGCAGCGGCCCGGGCACTCATCGCGGTACTGCACAGGAGAGAGAATGAGGCGCGCTCCGTCATTTTCATACCGCGGAACTACCGTGGTGCCGCCAGCGGAGTATGCAGCTGTCGCACCACCTGTCGCGCGTGGCTCCGTAGAGGACTGCTAGAGCAGAGGACGGGGGGGGAACAGTAGGAGAGGAGAGAGAGAGGGGACGCGCATGCGCTGTGACGGTGTAGGACACGGGAGCCGCTCCGTAGAGTAGAGGATTCCTAGAGTAGAGAAAGCGGGTTAGCGTTGGAGAGACGGGGGAGAGGACGCGCATGCGCTGTGGGGATGTCGGACGCGGGCGCCGCTCCGTAGAGTAGAGGATTCCTACAGCAGAGAAAGGGGTGAGCGTAGGAGAGAGGGGGGGGAGAGGACGCGCATGCGCTTTGGGACGCGGGCGCCGCTCCGTAGAGTAGACGATTCCTAGAGTAGAGAAAGGGGCTGAGCGTAGGAGATGAGGGATAGGGGAGGGGACGCGCATCCGCTGTCGGGGTGTGGGACGCGGGGGGCCGCTCCGTAGAGTACAGGATTCCTAGAGGAGAGAAAGGTGGTGAGCGTAGGAGAGGAGAGAGAGTGGGAGGGGGACGCGCATGTGTTGTGCGGGTGTAGGACGCGGGCGCCGCTCCGTAGATTTGAGGATTCAGAGAGGAGAGGAAGGGGGGTGAGCGTAGTAGAAAAGAGAGAGAGAGGGGGAGGGGACGCGCATGCGCTATGGTGGTGTGGAGAGAGAGTGGGGAGCGCGCGGGCGCCGCAGCGCCCGCGCTCGCCGCAGCTGCGGGCGCTACGGCGAGCGCGCGGCAGGCGAGGGAGAGAGTGACGTCAGAGCGCACTGCGAGGGAGCGTGATGTCAACGCTCAGCTGCGGCGTGACCTACTTGACACCGCTCCAACACCTGCGGCGAGGGGAGCACGTTGCGGCGCGTTCGTGCGGACTTACGGAGGGACAGCGTTACACAGGCTAGTCAAATAGCTGCTTCGCATCTAAAACTGTCAATCACCTGTGGCATATAAAAACATACATTGGCACATACACGCCCATGGTATGGTATCGTATGAATAACTTTATTGTGGTCCTGAGGATCAGTCCGAGACTGATGCTGGCTGCTCCCACGTCGGGATGCAGGTATGAGACACACGTGTCTGGCGGTAAGGGTTTGATGACGTACGCGAAGGGATAGTATTACTAAATGCGAAGCATTTTGTTGCTCACTGTAAGCAATTTTGCGTTTCTGTCCACGCATCTATCTATCCATCCATCTATCTATCTATATATCTATCTATCTAGCCGCCTACGTCTGGGTGCTCTTGTGATCGTCTCCTTAACTTGAGGTATACCAAAATTTGTATGGGAGGGTAAGAGGTATTGACGAATATGTGTGGCTGGTCATGACATGAATAACGTGAAAATCCTGTCGTACACGTCGTGAAACCCTTTCCTGTCGATACGCGCGGCACATACCCGTATACCGCGGGCTGCGGTATGTGGGTATGCACCAGAGGTGTTTGACAATTTATGGCTACCCAGGAACGGCGAGGACAGACATTAGTAATTTAAAAGCGACACCGTTAAGGAAAACTGACGTCCGCAGCGTTGACCCGACGAATGCAAATAATAAATATCGCGGTCCCAGCAGGGAATCGAACCCAAGAAATCTGCGTGACAATCAAGTATTCTACCACAGAGCCATGCCAGGTCGCGGAACTGCTTTGGCAAAAGACCCTATGCAGGCGTAATGTTGGTGAAACGTCAATTGTGGTTCCAGTGCTGGCTATCTAAGTTTATAAATATAACATATGTACTCCTATGAGGCAGGCGTCATGTCAGGTTAACGTCGATTGTATACTTAAGCGCCATCCACTGTAGTTGGTCCACGAAGCACTATCCAGGGCTACCATCCTCGCAAGCACAAGTGTTACATATGAGATTACCGCTTCTGGTGTATGTAGTTAATACCCATGTTTCTGTTGGCATCGTTACGCAACTGTAAACAACTGGTTATATGAAACTTATGCGACTGTTCCACGTATGTCTGTGCGTACAACATTTGGACATATCTTTAACGTCATTTCATAACGTTACCATCAATAGGAAAATTACAACTCAGTCACCTTGCCCCGGCATGCTTCGCATACAATCGATTCCCCATGGTACTTGGGATCTGCCAAATTTTTTATTCATGTTATGACCAGCGATTCATATTCGTCAAACCATGTTATCCTCCCATACTAACTTTGGTTTACCCCAAGTTAAGGGGGTGATCAGGAGAGCAACCAGAAATAGGCCGGCTTGCTCTCGTGATAGATAAATAGATAGATAGATAGATAGATAGATAGATAGATAGATAGATAGATAGATAGATAGATAGATAGATAGATAGATAGATAGGGTAAATGTGCCTGCAGTACGGACTGAAATGCTTCACATTAAAACAAAAGAACTCTGGCCGCAATGGATGCATTTTGTTCGCTCTGTTTTTAACACGAAAACCGGGGTCCACCAAGACATGATATTTCCGTCACGGAAATGACATGGACAAAGTGTACGATCAGACAGCAAAGAAAAGAAGTTCCGTCAACAGGAGTCGAGCCCACGACCACTCGGTCCGTTGCAACAGATGCCAGGCGCGCTATCTACTGCGCCACGCTCTTATTGTTTGGAGGCTTTACAAACGCGCCTATTCTATCTCACTCTTTCCGCTCGCAGTGCTCTTTGTCGGCGGGATGCTGTTGCCCTCTGGGAGAGGCAAAAGGAAGTAATGCATCATGACCGTGGCGTTCACGATTAGTTCCTGCAACATGTCGTTACTGCGTGACATGCGAAAAACACCAACCATTTTGAAATATTCTGCTCACCTACAAAGTGTAGTAAATTATTTCTTCTAATTGAAACAGGCGTGCGCTCGGAGGTAAAACAATAGCGCGGAATATCAGTGGCAGCTACACTGGCAAGAAGGCTGCTGAATTCTACCGCTACCAGCAGAACTAATGACTTAGATGCACATGACATTACATGGCTAGACGACATTTCTCCGCTAGTCACCCTAATGGCCCGCTCTTTTAAATGCTTGTCGATACAGCGCTTCTGCTGTCGAATGTCGAATAGTAGATGTGCTTCCAATACTGTACCTTCTCTGCATTTGGGGTGTCATTGCAAGGTCTTTTG
Organism: Rhipicephalus appendiculatus; assembly: GCA_030522465.1. NCBI lineage: Eukaryota > Metazoa > Arthropoda > Arachnida > Ixodida > Ixodidae > Rhipicephalus > Rhipicephalus appendiculatus. Next base: position 7,328 of record JALIZH010023263.1, on the reverse strand, counting down.
CAGGTGGGCATTCTATTTTGCATCTACGTTCGTCAAATGACGAGCAATTGTTAATATTCAGACGCAACGCCTATTCGTACACACGTGTATAACCTTGCCTGTACAGATAAGATTATAAAATACTTTCATTGATGGCTGGATGCAGGGTTGCCGTTGGGTAGATTTGAAAAGGAGTCAGAATTCAAGCCAAAAGTAGCCAAAGTCGCCATGCCATTTAGCTTTATCGCCAAATTTGTAGCCAAATAGAACAATATTGGTATTATGACTAGAGTTTTTATTATTATACAATGAAATCTGAGTTTGAATATACATAATAAAAATAAGAGCATATTTTGCCACTTTTTTTATCTTGCGAGAGCCGATGAGTTGCCGGATATGATTAATTATTTAATACTTTATTTGCCGCAAGGCCAAGAGCATTACAGAGGAGAGTGGATAACACACAAACAAAATATAGTGACGAAAAAAAAACTTGAACAGATGTCAAACAGACAACCTGTGCAATGGTGGTTAGTGCCTCACAAAAACTGTGATTACCACCACGTGATCGGTAAGAAAGGTGATTACGCTCGTTTCCGCTCGGATGCGCGCGGTAGAAAAGCTATGGGTTTTACAAAAGTGAATACCTGCCTCATAGCGACAACGAAAGGAATGGGACATAGAGTTCGCCGATGAAACGTGTTGTGAAGGACGCTACGGTGGTGTATTCTATGAATTAAGTTCAAGCAGCAAAAAATTTCGAGCCGCTGTTAGAGACGGAGAACACAGGTTCGATTTTGTGGCTGTTACGCTCGCATTGTTGTTTTAGTAACAAATAACATTACATTATTCTTGCTTATATTACATTATATCCGAAAAAATTATGGATTCTTAAGCAACGCTGTTCAAGAGCTAAATAGCCAGACTGTCAGTCTTTCGGAGTACAAGAATGAGCTTGCATTTTCTGACATTTTTTTTAAAATTTTATTTCCATACAGATGGCGCATCAACTCTAGCGGATTTGTTAGTATATAATAACAGACCAGATTCACCAAGTAAGATGCAGCCAGAAGGATACAGATGCTACTCACATTTCAAAAAATTGAGAATTTGTTCAGGCCGAAGCGTCTGGCGCAGCTCGCAACCTGTCGCAACCTAGAGACCACGCTCACTTGCGGGTGCTTGCAGGCGAATGGGCGTGTAACAGCTCGTACTCTTTGCCTGTTGTTTCAAGTGGCACCAATGGCACTTTGCTGCTAATGCACGGTGATTAATGTCACGCAGAACTTACAAAGCTGTACCTATAGTAGTGTCATAGTGTTGATACAAAAAATGCGCTCGCCTGGCCACGGCAGTCGAATTTCGATAGGCGACAAATGCAACAACACCCGTGAACTGAGACTTAGGTGCATGTAACAGGAGCCTAGTTGGCAAAAAATAATGCAGAAGTCCCGCACTACGAGGTTCGTAAAAATTATACCGTGGTATTCGTTCGTAAACCCCCACATTTTTGTATTTCTTGGGGTAATACCTATGCGAGCTGCATATTTTAACCTTTTAAATGCGAAATGCATTTCTTAGTCGGGCTATGTGAGGCGTCCGGCGTTGTCCGCGGCCGGCGTCCGCGCGCCGGCAGGTGTTATCTCTCTGCTCTCACTCCCTCTCCCATAGCAACAGCTGCGGGCGCGCGCGCTTATCCTCGCCCCTAGCAACCGGAGCATGTGGTGCGAGAGAGTGTAGGAGAGGGTAGGTGCAGTGCTTCGCCGCTACCTTCTCTCGCCGTTCGCTCTCTCTCCTCCCTGTACCCCCACTCTCCCGTCCGCTCGCGCCTCACTCTCGACCGTTCGCTGGCTGGGCGCCTCTCAAGGCGATGGCAGAAGTCGGTGAAGGCGAAATCTCTCGGCGCAAGAAATGCATTCGCATTTCCTCACGATTCCCCTTCGGGGAGGTGGGGGCATTTTTTCCCCCTCTCAGGCACTTATTTTAAAACAGAAAACGCGTTCAGGCAGGTGTTTGTGCATGCTGAATGCTAAAAGTAAATGCGTGAACGCAAAGGAACCGTTTCGGAAACTATATAAAGCTGAAACACCGAGGCTGTCCTACACACAACTCCAGCGACAGCAGCGTTCGCGTCGCCCCTCATGCACAGCTACGCCTCTGGTGGCAGCCGCTGGCTCCATATGAAACTGAGGCGGCAGTTTCGTGACCGTAACGGAGCAGTGAATGACTGTGCTGCTAGTCTTAGTCCGTATAACATTATGTCATGTTGCTCTTGCATTCACTGCTTCCCCCTTTTCGTGAAAGAGATCTCTTTTTCAAAATTCAAGCGCCAAGGTTTCTATTCCCGTGAACTCTTGTATCGACCCCCTCTCCTCGCCACGCGCCACTGCGCCGCCGATCCGATGAACCCCGCGATGTTCTTGCGCCGCCGCCGGAGGTGAAAACACAGGCGGACAGGTACACTCAGGACTTGATTGCCCGTCAATGAGGGAAAACGATATAATGATGCACTGAAACTAAGACAGTATTAGAAAGCTGATGAAGCCGTCAGCTGATTGCGACGCCAACGCTATCGATCGTTTCATCTCTAATTATGCCTGTATTAGACCCATCCACCTACTTTCCTACACTCTATTTCTTTCTTTTCTTGCTATTTTTGCCCCTAAATATTGATCGTTTTCTATTTTTTCGAGATTGTCTTTTTGGCAGTATGCAACCTTCAGTAATTTCAATTATGCATTCCTTTCGCACGTGGGACACGTTAGCGGTGTGCGTCGGGGCAGCCCTCCTTTATGTCTCTTTTTCCTTTCATAAGCCGCGCTATTCCGTGCTGCTTTCCGTACAGAGAAAAGCCTAATGTAATATCCCAGTAATATTGCGTCGTAGAAGCGCACATTACCATTTGGCATCAGCACATATGACTATCGTAACGATTTCGTAGTTTAAAGCCGGCCACCCATTTCAAGAGGCACACACCTTACTGCGCGTATTCCCTTAACACCACGTAGTGGGTGCATAGCAAGTATGCACTAGTGGTTGAAGTACGCACTCGGGACCGGATATCGCTATCGCGTTCAACTATTAAAGGCGAACCTTAAGGGTCCCCGAATTTTCGCTTGCACCCAGTGTTACAAACTCTCTTGAAGACGAGGAGTAGTATCATCATTAAGATCAGTGTGTTCGAATAAAGAAGAGGTGATCGGGGGGCTTCACCATGGGGACGGCCGGCTCGTCCTTTTCTCAACACCCAGCACCTGCCTAGCCATTCGTAAGCAGCCAGTCTGTGCTCTCGGCCATGGTTCTGGTGACTGTGGTGGTGGTTGACGGCCTTATTATACTACAGTGTTCTGGTTCACATAGTGGGTGCGTCCCTGCTTCATGAAAGTTATGGTAGGCGTATAGTGGGTACCCTGCATACTTGCATGTGCTGTGAATAGACGGGCGTATGATGTTTACCTTGCATGTGCTGTGCCGTGATGGCAGAATCATTGTCACCGTCATCTGGCTACGCCGACGGCAGACAGAGCCCGGCTAGAGGAGCTTCGCCCTTAAAAAATGCGCAAATCCCTCACGTCGTGGGAAACGGTTTCATGCGAAGCAGCCGGCGACTAATTGTCTATGCTGCATTTTTTCGGCTTTGAGGCAAGCTTTTACGAAGTGGGTCGACGTTAAGTGCAGTAGCTGTGTGTGTGCATGTTGGTGCATTGCCCGGTACGTACGTTAAACTTGGAAGAATAGACGTTAGGGGTAGTTGGTAATCCATTATGAGGAAACCTGCGTGAGAAACTGTAGACAGGGGGAGAAACGAACAACACAAGGCTTGTTAACAACTGAAATTTTATTCAGAAAACAGAAAATATAAGAGACAATAAAACCACGTGCGCTCGATGAAACAGTGGAAGAGAACCACATGTGCGCATCAAGATAGTCAATTTCTGCCTTGTAACGCCACAGAGGGTTTGGCGACACATATATCTCCGGCTTTGAACTAACATATAATAATAATAATATCTGGGGTTTAACGTCCCAAAACCACGATATGATTATGACAGACGCCGTAGTGGAGGGTTCCGGAAATTTCGACCACCTGGGGTTCTTTAACGTGCACCTAAATCTAAGTACACGGGCCTCAGCATTTTCGCCTCCATCGAAATTTGAACTAACATAAGCTTCAACAATCTTACGTGTCGTACGTTCCTTGTGCGCGCTAGAAATTTTGTTCCTCGGAAAACTGGGCTGCACTTGGAATCACGGCAGCATTCAACAAACATCTGATTGCACAGCCGGGACTATAGGCTCAGCCGGGTTTCCCGAGGACCAAAAGTTAAGGCGCGGCACAAGGAGCGTACGACACGTGAGTACGTCTGTGTGTACCTGCACCGAAGCAGTAGGGTCGAAGTGACGCAGGAATGGCGGTGAGCTTAGCAGACGGCGCAGCTCTTTAAAGGAATCGTCCCAGGCGAGTGTCCACGTGTAACTTTTCGAGTTGCTCCGTAGGAACTGATTCAAGGCAGCAGTGATGGTCGCGAAATTTCGAATGAAGCGGCGAAAATAGGACCAGAGGCCAAGGAAGCTGCGAAGCTCTTTTAAAGACGCAGGTCGAGGAAAGGCAGCAACGACCCTAAGCTTGGCGGTGTCGGTAAGTGTACGGTCTTTGGATACAACTTCACCAAGGATGGTGAGCTTACTTGCTCCAAAGCAGCATTTCTTCAGGTTAGGCTGAAGGCCGGCGTCAGTGAGGTACCGGATTATTTCATCTAGCCTACAGGGATGCGTGGGGAAATCTGCAGAAAATATTACGGCGTCATCCAAGTAGCACAGACATGTTTTTCACTTAAGACACCGCAAAGGGGTTGTCCATCATCATTTCGAATGTTGCGCGCGCTGCATACACCGAAAGGCATGACATTGAATTCTTAAAGGCCATCAGGTGTGATGAAGGCTGTTTTAGGTTGGTCGTCAGGTGCCATGGGGACTTCCCAACAGCAGCTCCGTAAGCCCATAGATCAGAATTCCGCGCCAAGGGCACCGTTGAATTCTCGGTAAAGGGTAAATGTCTTCTCGAATAAACATATTAAGACGACGGTAATCAACATATAAGCAAATTGATGCATCTTTCTCGTCATCAAGAACTGGAGATGACGAGGGGCTATTCGAAGGCTGGATGACACTGCGCTTGAGCATCTCAGCTACTTGGTCGTCGATGGGCTGGCGATCTGTGGCGGAACACGATACGGTCTTTGTCGCAGAGGCGCACTGGTGCCCGTGTGGATGCGATGATTTACAGCTGACGTGCTACCTAGGGCAGCATGCTGGCTATCAAACGAGAAACGGAACTTGTCGAGTAGTTGTAGAAGCTGGGCGCTTTGAGAAACGGTTAACGTGTCGGCGATGGAACTGCTCAGTACGTCAGTCGTAGTACTCTGCTACACGGAGTTACAGGTAAGGGCGGATACATTTTGTTCGGTGGTGCAACCAGGTAGGATGCCAATCATGGTAGAATGGTCCAGACTGCGGACACACCCGACGCACTCTCCACGAAGCAGTGTCAGTGGACATGAGTACAGGTTCGAGACGAGCAGCCTCCTGAGACCATTACGAATCGTGCCGAATTGGACGGACGCATAAAAAAATCACAGTATATCCACGGAGTGAATGATGATGATGAATGGGCGAAGCTGCGGAGGTTCATCGGTGAACCGTGAATCTTCCGCGAATTCTGCGCAGTACATCATCAACGACGTGAGATCGGGCGCGTTTATACTAAAGGGTCGATGAGAGTCATGGTAACTTGCAGCTCACTTTAATTTTACATGTACGCTGTGAATATTTTTTTTTATTGTTTAATCACGCACAGGAGACATCTCACACAGGCACTACCTTGGAGGTCGAAATCCAGTGCCTATATATACGCGGTGGTCAGTGAACGGTTGTGCAGCGCGAGCAGTCGGTTTTTTTCAATCAAGACGCTGCCGCGACGGTGCCTGCGTCGGCGCCGCGAGGCAAGATAGGCGGGGGGGGGGGCGTAGGAGAGGAGAAACAGGGGGAAGCGTAGGAGAGGAGAGGGCGATACATATCACGTACTGTCACAGCGCATTGTCTTATTATAACAGCCCCATCTATCATCTTTAATCATCAACGTATACGAAAAACCACTGACGCCATCTAGTATATCGCCACCCAACTGCAGTTTGCATGCATCTCTATGGGACAGCGCCATCTATTGTATGCTAAGGGGAGACGCTACTAAACCACTGACACCATCTAGTATATCGTCACCCAACTGCAGTTTGCATGCATCTCTATGGGACAGCGCCATCTTTTGTATGCTAAAGGGAGACGCTACTGGCTACTCAGGATGCATCGACAACCGAGAACCGCCCAGGTGATGCCATAACGGAGCTTCGCCCCTAAAACGACGCATAGCTAGAGCTAATCGCGGTGGCCATGGTCATGATTAATTTCTGCACTGCCAACCTGTAACACTGCCAGAGGACAGTGTGAGATATAAAAGACTCGTTTGTACAGCCTCCGGAGGATGTGACCGTGGCACAGTGAATAGCGTGCCCGGCTGCTGCTGCCAGTGGACCGAGAGGTCATGGGTTCGACTCCCGGTGACGGGAATTTATTATTTGGGGTCTAATAGTGTGCATTTTTTCAACGTCATTTCCGCGACGGAAATGCGTCACTGAAGTCTTGGCGGACCACGGCATAAAACACTTTCTTGTTAAAAATTAACATAAACAAAGCATACCGCCCAGTTACTCTATACCTACAGGCTTGGCACCTGTAGTGTGAGGCTGTGTTATGTTGTTTTTTGTTTCTCAACAATATCCAGAAATTCGCGAGAATTATACGAAGGAATTATTTCCCTATCATCAGTACTTTGGGAGCTATAGCGTGTTTTCCAAGCCCTGTGTTGAATTCGAAACTGAAACCACATTGCATTGTTTTCAAAGATATTGTTCCCCGGTATGTATACGCTAGTTCTTGCACTTTTTTGTGCTACGCTTGCTGTAACGTCAACATATATTTTTGCTTTTAGTTGTAGATTTGTACGTATCCTAAAATTTGCACAACCAGAGACAAAGATATATCCGGTGCTTGAAAAAATGTTTGTTCTTGTAGGGCGAAGGAGAGTCCGCTGCCGCATACATTACGTGAATATTGATAACTTTGCTTTGATGCGGAATTAGGAATAAAGTTTTGCACAATCACTTCTCAAAAGTAAATCTTTGAAATGAACTACGATAAAAATAATGTTGCACTATTTTGTAATTTACAGCTCATTTTGCTAATCACTTTCGTCCGAAATCGCCAGCTTTTTTTACTTGGCAGGGAACATTAAC